>SCLH01001582.1:96139-106188 GCA_004367855.1 Oikopleura vanhoeffeni | reverse complement strand
AATTTGCGACACCCACTCCCTTAAGGGGGTGGTCGAGGCGAGTAAGTCGACCACGAGAAATTGAATGGCCTTAACCAAAATTCTCTATCTGCTCTAGAATTTTCTTGAATTTTTGATTTTGACCTCATTTATACTGTCTTCAAACTCTCAAATCACGGTACGGACCGCTACGTGAAAAAGGATTTCGGAGTGCTAATCGCCCTGTGTTATTTAAATAAAACGGGCAGATTTCTAGTCAATTTGGACTGGGAGTTAATTATTCTCCACTTAAACGTAGATTAGTTATGTAGGTTTTCAAAAAAGTCTGGCACTGAGTCGAAAAAAGGAAGACAAATGAAGATTGTTCAGAGTTAGCATAATCAAATTGCTTAATCGTGAGCTGATTGGCTGGCAATATGCCATGTGTTGCTTCCCCCTTCATAATCTTATAATTTTATCTTTAAAACTATAGTTTATTGTTTAACTTTTGAACATTTTTTATTAATAAGCGAGAAAATGCTCTGATTTCAAAGCAGATAAATTAAAATTAGAAGGTTGTTGAATAAAAAACATATGATATGTTACATATCCCATATATAATTGGCTATTTATGACTTGTATGCGCACAGCCGTACCGGCGACTCGGTTATTTTAGACTGCCGGTCTACCCGAGTTATCCTGAATAAATTACTAAAAAATCGTCTGGCATTTTAAGAGCTCTTCGTTAATGGGGGCCAAAGCGGTAATTCACGCTAATTGAGGAATGATTTGTGAGTGATAAAAGCACTGCACTATTTAAAAATAGGGTAGAATGTAAACGGGGTAGAATTCTAGTCATTTTTGGACTAGGAGTTAATTATTCTCCACGTCGTGTTTAAACGTAGATTAGTTGCGTAGGTTCTCGGAAAAGTCTGGCGCCGAGTCGAAAAAAGGGAGAAGAAACCGACCGTCACAAGTAGTGACTCACAACCTTAGAGTAGAGAGAGGAGCGAAAAAAGGAGAAATCGATTCTACTCCGATTTGAACCAACATTTTTCAACAAACTTATATTTTGAAAACTCTCACGAAAGCCAATTAAAATAGGTTGAATTACAAATAGAATTTATAGAAGAAGGCGAAAGAGAAATTTGAGGGAAATTTATTGATGGCGTCTCCGGATTATGATTATTTAATTAAATTGCTTGCGCTGGGAGATTCGGGCGTGGGGAAAACTTCACTTTTATTCAATTTTACAGGTAAACTTCGTAAACATCAAAATTATAAAAATATTTTTACCTGTTTTTTTCTTCATTTTTACCTACTGCCTAGTTTGGGTGTTACGTAGATTCATATCCACTATGGGATATGCGTAGGCGGATGGGAGCAACTATATTTAGCTTGGCTGTATGCAAAATAATTATCAGAAAATTTAGTTTCCCCAGTAAACGAGAAACAAATCCTGGAAACGATCCATTTCACAGCCTACACGCTTCAACAAAAGCGTAAAGACCAACTTAGCCTTGTGTTGAACTTTTTTAGACCTACAAATCATTTATAAGGCGGTTTTAATGAGAATCAGAATGTTTCTTATTTTACCATGTCATTCAAATCTTCATGTCACATTTAAGCTTTGATTCTTAATTTTGCTCGAACTGATTAACACCATTATTGGTCAATCATAATCTTTAATTTGTATAAATCACTGTTTTAATTATAAAATTTCATAGTAATATTGCATTTGTGTTAACGTTTCGATTTTTCTTTATTCAATCATCTTCAGAGTGAGAATAATAATTATGCAGAAAGTTGGCAACAAACATAATTGGCAATGGGCTCTCAGCATGATGCCAAGTTTTGTAAGGATGTTTTGATTGGCGTAGGTGAGCCAAAGCAAAAATCTTAGATCGCAAGCAAAAATGTGACATGATGTATACAGCATACTTGAACTTTGTGCCCAAAAATACATCTTTCTGCCGATTTGATTTTTTAAGACCTGTTGTTTTGGTAGCTCAAGATACTTTAGTCTTTTTTATGTTCGGTTATCTGGTCACTAAAATCTCGCTAGTCTGAGATATTTATTTGATTCAGAAATAAGGTGGAAAATTCTGAAAGTTTTTAACTTATTTTGTCAAGATCTCAAATTATCTCAAAAAATTTATTAAAAAAAAAAGTTGTAGATTTATAAATTTAATTTGATTAATATTTCAAAAATGTTGTTCTAGGCAGTCCAAATTCTTAATTATTGAAGCGGTGTTTAGCCGGATTGAATATTTAGTCTCCCCACAAAAGGTTTTCGACAAAACAATTTTCAAAATTTATAAATCAAGTTATTTGGCGAGGCCCACTCGGAGTGGGCCACTCCCTTAATCAATTAAAGTACAATTTTAGAATTTCCAATGTTCGCATAACTTATGCTATTGTAATTTACAAGATAAAATTGAAAACATTTGACTTATAAAATGAGTAAATAATCGTGTGAGATAATCGTGACATGAAACAATTTCAGTAAATTTATGATAAATTTCTTGAAGTTTCAAATTGAATGATAAAATGTTTAATTATGTTTCATTATCACGCCTTCATTACATTTTGAAAAACGTCATTTGAAAATTGAATGAAAAATCATGACTGCATAATGCAACTTGCTATTTTTTTAAATGACGTTTTTTCAATTTTTTTTATTATGATGCAGCATCATTGATGCTCTAAGAAAGTCAGAATTTCCATTTTGATCAATGGTTACCGCTGGCAACCTTTTTATCATACAAAAGTAACTTGCATCCAAAACAACTTAAAAATTTGAAAAAAATCACTATAAAAATGAAAAAACGTGATTATATAATTTTGCTTAAAAAATTAGTACAAAACTAAAATAATGCTAGAACAAACATTAAAAAAAAAATTATAATAATGCCATGAGTGAGCTAATGGGATTATGAAATTATCCATCAATAACTTAAATATTTCGGCTTGCCGCGGAAAATGACAGAATTAAAAGCATAGTGTTATTTTCAATAAAAAGCTATATCGAAGATAATACTTTTGCCTGGAATTTGAACAATTAAAACATTGTTGCCTATGTTTATGCCTATGCTTTGTCCAAATTCAAGGCAAAAGCATAATCTTCGATATTGCTAATATAAATTTATACTCGGAAACTCCAATCAAAATATTAGGACCAGCGACGCATTACTTTGGGCCCTTTTTCACGCAAAATCCGTTGCTTAGCATAAATTATGCTTCATAATTATGAGAAGCAATTTAGAGTGGCCGCGGTCGGTCAGGATTGATTTTGAAATTCCCTTAAGACCCAAAATGACCAATGGGATCGATAAATAAGTGAATAATAAGAAAAAAATTTTGTAACAACTTTTTACAAAAATGGTTTAAAATGACCCAAAAACGATTGTTAAATTTTTTTGTTCAATCGGAGTTTTTTATGAACAAATTAATACGATCAAAATTTGTTTTATTTTTATATTCTAGTGCAGAGTGTATTTTCAATGATCCAAGAAAAAAAGTTCTCCTGGAACCAGGCTAAAAAAAAATAGGATTTTTTGTGAGCCGACAGTCCGTCAGCGCAGAGTTCTGCCGACTCTCATAACTTATGAGTAGGCCGTCCGAGCAGATAATAAGCTACCTTATAAAAAAGTCCTGTGAACTTGAAACTTAAGGGGAAAACTTAAGGACATAGAGTAGTTTAAACGCTGAAAATTTTTGCCAAAAATATTTTTTAGTGCAATCACTTGGTGGCGCTGTTTTGAGTGGTCAAAGTTTTATTTAAATTATTTTTGTTTAACAATTCCGTGAAAATGTGGCCCAAAATAATGTAGCTTCGTCACTTAAACTCAAAATAAGCTACGGAATTTTTCCTATTCATAATTAACATTTGAGGGGGTTGTCCATGCTGGAAAAGCTTTTTCGAAGGCTCATAACTTTTTATTCCTTCATAACAATCTTATAAAAATCTCAGGAATAGTAGTTCGTAATCTCAAGAACACATTTTACTTCTGACTTCTTTCATAGCATGTTCGACCAACTGGTAAATTGAGTTAACCGCGAGCAAATTCTTTCTTTGAAAGTTTAATTTCTCTTTCGCCTAATTTCAAAACAACGTGATTTTCAGAATGTAACAAGCCCAAAGGGTGGTGAGCAAAATGTTGCAAGGATTTTTCGAATTTGGCTGTAAATCGACAAAAAAGTGCGCGAAATCGCAAATTTTGAAGATGAAAATGAGTTTTAGACAATTTAAATGCCACCAAGAGATTCCTTGGGTACGGTTTGCTGGAATCGATATGAGCAACTATGGTCTGATTTTGAGCACAGCGGATTCTAGTAAAAAAATAAACTTTTTCATCAAAATTGTTTTTTGATCTCTAGCACCGTTTCTGTTCAAAATCAGACCATAGTTGCTAATATCCTTTTCAGCAAACCGTACCCAAATCTTTTGGTGGCATTTAAATTGTCTTATTCTCACTTTCATATTAAAAATTTCAATTTCGCGCACTTTTTTGTCGAGTGACAACCAAATTCGAAAAATCCTTGCAACATCTTGCTCACCACCCTTTGGACTTGTTACATTCCGAAAATGATGTTGTTTTGAAATAAGGCGAAAAAGAAATAGGACTTTTGTTATGAAGGAATAAAAAGTTATGATCCTTCGAAAAAGCCTTTCCAGCATAGACAACCCCCTTAAGTTCTGTTCTATTCCAAAATTGTCAAAATCCGATCAATAAGTAACATATTGCTATTAGCTGAAGTCATTTGTCACATCTTTCATAAAGAATCTGAGGAACTACAGTTGCTAAGTTCAATCGGATAATTTTGTGCTTTATTCAAAAGGGGGATGCGAGTCGCGCATCATGCGACTCTGATGTGACATATTCTCGGTTATATTTAAAACTAAGAGCTAACGTGAAAAACCCAAAATACTCATTTGTTGATCTATCCTTGATGTTGCCAAATAGTACGTCACAAATTGTTTCCATGATAACACTCATGGTTACAAGTAATATTTACAAGAAGACCTATTACTGACGTAAAAATATATCTGCCCTAGATATTATTTCGTAATAAGCTTTTATTTTTACAGAACACGTAAAAAAGGCATTCCAGACTGGAAAAAGCTTGTGGGCTGCTCGTCTTAAAATACTGGAATTTCCAGTATTTTAAGACGAGCCCAACATCCCCTACTAGCCCACAAGCTTTTTTGATTTGGCGACAACACAATTCTAGAACGTGTTACAGACGTTTTTTGGCAATTTCAAAATTCACAATTTAAGAGCAATTTTAAGAACTAATACTTGCAGAAAAATTTGTCGCATAGTATAAGTTATACTGTATAAGTCATTAAGACCAAAACTCCTTAGTCAGTCATTTCAGTTAATAGTCATAATAATATTTTCAAAATTTAATATGAACTAAAAAACACTTTGGTGCTAAAGAGCTAAAACTCGGTAAATTCGCTCAATGGCCACACAATTTGTGTTCAGAATAGAAAAAAATTAAATTTTTTTGATTACGAAATTTCTGACTTTTCAAGGGTAGTTTCGATACAATTTGAGAAACAAGTTTTTTCTGCAGGCACCGCCGGGCAGCCTATAAAAATTAAGGCTGACAATCAATAAATAAGTCGTATTAACAATAAAGTAAATAATCGGTTTAAATTATGTAAACTTTTAAATGCATTTTTACGAGATTGATTTGAAAGATTGAAACCAGAAAATTAATAAGCAGACTTATGTCAAACCTAATCCGCTCAGAAAATTAATCAGCTGTGATGTAAAACCGGTTTGTATTTTAATTAAATATATAGATGTGTTTAGGTCGCAGAAATTGTCTTGCAAATATGAATAATTCATTATTTAAAAAATATTAGACCGTGAGGGGTAAACAGTAAAATGTCGATTTTGTAAAATGTTGCCTTTTTCCAAAATTATCATTATGTAGAATGTCGGCAATTTTCAGCAATTCCGACATTATACACCCACAATAGTACACTCAGCAGTTTAAGTGAAAATGTTTGACAGGCTTTTTGTTATATGCAGGCTGTCACCTTCAAATTAGGGTTAAAACTACGAATTTTAAGTATCGATCGTGTGGTTAATCATTTTTTGTTATTACATTTTGTCGACGTTTTAGAAACTTCGAAATTTCAGTCCACATTTCACTTTCCGCAGTTTTATTGCAAAAGTCTTAGACTGTAGTACATTTAACACCGAGTTTCTTAACCCTTGCAATGCGGCTTGCATTTCGAAAAAAAATTCAGTGGAGGCACAAAACCTCATTTGAGGGTTCAAACTTGAGCGCTTATAGTGTGATAACCAGACATGGATTTATCTCATTTTAAATTTTTAATAAGCAGAAGGCCAACAATTTCAGAATAACTATCAGATTACTAAAAATAACTTTACAAAGGTACGTAAGTAACAACGAAAATACGTTTTTAGCGTTTTTCTGAGAGTTGGATTTTTCCATTTTCTCTATTTTTCAGAAATCACTTCGCGAAAAAAAATTAAAGGTCTAGCAACAGTAGAGTCATTATTATTTAAATGACAGATTCTCCAAAAAGTTTCCTAAAAACTGATCTTCTCAGAAAATTAATGCAGTTTGACAAGATTAAAGGATTAGCAATCAAAGGTTTTTTTTTGGAAAATTGGCCAAAAAAGTAAGAAAAAATAACTTTTGAACGGATCATCCAAAATAATTTCAAGTTAGATTTTTGAACTTTTTGAAGCAAAATATATCTATGATTTTGCTAATTTTATTTTTAAAGAGCTTATTCCCCTCTTTTGAGACGTTTTAAACTTTTTAAAACCTCAAATGAGGTTTTGAACGTCCAACGGTTAACTTTATGGGAAAAGTCGACATTTTATGATTCACCCGACCGTGAGGTTTATGCTGATTATCCAGATTTTTTAATCGTCATAGCGCCAGAGCAGTCCATGAGCAAAATTAATGTTTACAGCGTAAGTCTTTTCGATTTCTACGTTTTTTTACCCAGGCGGGTAGACAGCCAAAATGGCCTATACAGTATAGGCTATACTTTGCTTAAGATTTTGGCTGTCTAGCCGCCTGGGTGAAAAACGGAGAAATCGAGAAGACTCACGCTCTACATTCAATAATTAAACTGTTAATCCTTCTCAACTTAAATATGCAAATCGATGAGTTTTTTTAAAAAATTGCCCAAACTCATCGATTTTGCAGATTGTAAGTGGAAACGTTGAGGATTAGGGATCATCGCCAGACATGATATTGAACGACGCGAAATGCGAGAATATGATTGGCCGCCCAAAATTTAAGCCGATTTCATTTCTCTTATTCTAAAATTCAAGCTGTCAATTGGCCGTGAGGTTCGTATCTTACAGATATCCCTTTACCAACGGAACTCCGTCTCAAAAACGTTAACCATCTCTATAGCGCGTGTTCGAATTCCACTAATGTAGTCTTACTGATTGTCTTGAGTATAATTTTAGGCAAATGTGCTTGATATTGGGACTGCTAAATTTGATCGGTGAGTAATCACTCAAGCAATCACTAAGACAATCACTTCGACAACATTATTATTATTATTATTGGATTTATTCGCATTCTCATGATACAGAATGGCTTTGGGAATAAATAGAACATGGGATTAGTGGGATTCAAACTCGCGCTATACAGATAATAAACGTTTTTGAGGTGGAGTTCCGTTGATAAAAAATATTCAGAATCTGTTCGGCGAGCGTCTTTAATCAATAAATATACATAATATTATTGTGAAGAAATTCTTGTGAATGGTTAAGGGTATGGTGGTTCCTACATTTTGTGCTGTTATTATGTCATAAAATTGCAACAAATTGATTTTAATTCATTTAAAAAGCTAAATTAACCCGAAGAGAACAAAAAAAATTTCGAAATTTTGGGATCTTTCAAATTGATATAAGTATTTTTATCTACAAAGTAGATTAACTTTAAAATTTTGGTCAAACTTTGCAATATAATTGGAAGTTTTGAAATCAGTGAAAGTAGAACTTTGGTTTGAGCTTATTTTCGATTTCATCCGACATAAAAATTCACTTCTGGTCTACTAAAGTGTCAAATTTTAGAGTTTTACGTACTGTAATAAAAAATTCTAAACCTACAATTTGTTTGGCTTAACATTATCTTACTTTCAAAATAATAAAATGCAAAAAAAACAAAATGAGGGAGGAGATAGGTTTACAATGACGAAAATGGTTAAAATCGGCGGTTTTTAGGCATTCTATAAAATGTGTGACAAATTTAAAAAAAATCAAAACCTAGAATCTTTGAGTTTACTAAGTTCCTATGTCTGTGGTGAATATCAAAGCTTTAAATTAAAAAACCAGGGACGAGATACGTTTTGAAATATGGAAAGTGTGCCGTGTTACCGCCATGATTCAAGGAGTGTAGAGGCAAAAAAACATTTTTCATCATGCTTACTTTCGAGATCAAGGTGGGATCTACAGTCTTGTATGTTTAGAAGTTCAGAGATGTTTTCCTATTTTGCGCATGATCACCTTGAATATGTAAAATTAGGAACCACCATACCCTTTAAAGATGTGTATTGAATATAGATTGCAGCACATTTCTTACAGATAAACCGAAATTAACAGATATTTAATTCAGCCAACCATGCGAGCTCTAGCTTACAATCAAATTTGCTCGTTTTACACAATCCTGATTAAAAATTATTTATTTTGGTCACGTGACGAACCGAAAATTTCGGCTCAGAACAAAATTTTAGACTTTCTACAAAATCAATGGAAAATTTTTTCAAAAGTTTTCTCCCTATCTTTAAATTAACCATTTCTTACAGATAAATCCAAATAATTTATTATTTTTTAAGAATATAAGGGAGAACTGTATTTAATGTTAATGCTTAATTTATCTAAGACATCAACTCCAGGATAAGCCGTTGATTTAAAAAAAATTGAATGAGTTTCATTTGAATGGCTAAACATCCTGAAATCAAGTGATTTGGTCAGCTTATTTCAAATTTTTCACTAAATTAATTCAATTTTAAGAGGATGGTATACCAGGCTTAACAAAGAGATGGCCTCTATCCCCTGTCCTATCCCTTTTCATAGGAAAAGATGGGGATTAAAAATATAAAATCACCAAAGGGACTGCTTTTTTGGAAGCCTGGTCACCAGGCCTTGGTGGTAAACTATGCAACGGACTATTAAAAAATCTAAGATATCTTAGAACTTAAGGGGGTAGTGTCCAGCAAAATCGTTTGGCTGAAAATTTGATATAATACTAAACTGATCCTGAAAAAAATTTTGGTCGAATTCTCGCAGATTTTTGAAAGAAGGTTCAGCTACAAGAGGGCGCCAAAGTCGAACTTTTCAAATGCACAAGGATGTTTAATCTGACATCCGATTTCATTAATTTTTGAACGAGAGTGACTGCATAATAATCTTAAATATTATCGGGCAAATTTTTTTGTTTTGATTGTTAACAAAAGTTATGCTGAAAAACGTGTTTTTTTTTCAGTCTTTTGAACAAGGCTTTTTTTTTGACATAGAAATTTTTTTTAATCAGAGTCGTTTTATCCTTGAAATCTCCTCTTTAATATTATCGGGCATAATTTTTTGTTAAGGGCCTAGAACAAAAGTTATGCGCAAAACTCTAGGTTGGAAAAAATGCCAAAATTTAAATCACAGGATAGTTTATAAGCAGTTTTTGAATCTGAAAGTTGAGCATTGTGCTGAATGTTTTAATTTATTCTGTATTTTGCTAAATAAATCGCATTGTTTTTGTCAAAAAAACTAAAAGTAAGTATATTTTTGTATGTTTTGATTGTTAAAATTTCACAGTCGATCTGATGTTTTAATGCTTAGAGGCACATACCTAAGATACGTGCGTCCTGTAATCATGTTGCATAGTTATTTAGTTGTAAAATTACTAAGTTGGTTGCTCTGGTTGTTATTATGTCCAGAGCGATATCGCGAGGCTATTTACAATAATGGCCGAACTCGTGGAGGACGTATAGACACCAGAAGCGCTGCGAGACCCCGACCCAACTTCGCTTGATTCGTTTGGTCGATTTTAGTGTGAATCGATGTGGCGGGGTTTTTCAGCCAAAC
>SCLH01001582.1:43441-96118 GCA_004367855.1 Oikopleura vanhoeffeni | reverse complement strand
ATATTTTCTGCAGTTTTTAAGCTCAAAACATATACATATAGAAGGGCTTATTTTTGAATAATAATTAAATTAGTTAAAGGTTTTGACTAACAAATTGCTAAGAATAATAAAAAGGTTTTTATCGCAAAAATATTAATGAAGATCCACACATTCGGCCAGCAACGCTAGAGTTAGTATGCCGATACTTTTGTTCCTAGGGGTGATCTTTTTCGAAATCGATTGAAGTTTTAAGGGACAATATTATAATGTATGGCGCAATCAAAGAACACGAAAATTTATAGTACGTCACCTAAGGTGTAGTTGACAAAATATAGTTATCATTCAATCAGTTGTGTGATTGGATAATAGCTTATAGGCATTATCCTGTTTTATGCTGGACACTACCCCCTTAATTAAATAACTCTTTTTCTTAAAAACCGGGATGTAAACGGCTTGGACACCCTATCTTCACAATACACAGTGACTTCGGTTGTATAAGGTATATATAAAGACATTATCATCGTAATTGCCTTCTTTCAAAAATTAAGGCACTTTCTGATGTTTTGTACATCATTCCTAAATGAGGGAGTGGTTTTTTTTTCGATAATTATAAAACTTTATTAACAAAAGATTTGCAGATACAAAAATAATTAACAAGTGCAGTCCCAAAACTTACTCACCCCGCTGTTTTTGCCGAGGTGTTCGGTAATGAGGTGATGTACATTAAAAGATTTTATATGGGGTGCCTCGAAGGTGGGTTTGAAATTTATGGAAAAGATTGCTAAAAGTGCTATGAAATTTTTGGTTGTTGCGAATTTAGGATTTTTTTTACTGTTTAGATTTGTGTGCCGAGAAAACTAAAACAGAAAAATGTCAATGTTTGATTAACTCATAGACATCCACTTTGAGACTACAAATTCAATCAACTTTATATTACTTTTTATTTGGGAATTCTATTGAGTATAGCAAAAAATAAATTATTTTTCTTGATTTTTGTTAAGAATAGACATATTTTTGAAACCATTTATAACGTAAACCGAGCAGACGAAGATCAATCCGGAGCAGAATTTCTCCCGAAAGCGATCAATCCGAGCAGATTTCGAACCGATCAATCGACTCCGAACCGGGTGCAATCGGGCTTTCAGATCCAAGCCGATCAGCATCCGAGCCGAATTCGAACCGATCATTGGAACACATTTTTTGAAAAACGTTTTCTGAACGAACCGATCACATTTTTTCCCGAGCAAATCCGAACCGAACCGAGCACATTTTTGACGGTTCGCTTCGGGTATTTTTTGGCTCAAAACGAATGTGATCGGTTGCGTTTGCGTCGGAGAAAAAAATGTGATCGGTTTCGGTTGCAGAAAACGTTTTTCAAAAAACTATATGTGCTACTCACTGTTTCCATAGTCGGTTTCGGAAATCCTGTCGGATTGGATCGGTACTCGGATTCTGCTCGGGTTTTTAGTTAAAATTTTAAAAATTAAGAAAAATAATTTATTTTTTGGTATTTTTACATTTTTTAATATTGTTTAACCAGAGCCTATATATTGCATTTTGTCAATGCGGATTACTGAAAGCCCAAGGTAGTTGGAGTTTCACTCACCATGTACAGATCCCGTACAGTCGTTAAATCGACCGTACATTTACTAATATCATACTGTAAGTACAGTATCCATACATGTTCCAACATTTAAAAGTTGATAATTGCCATCGAAACCCACCATTTAGTCTTTGCAATTTTTTGATTGAACTTGAAATAGTTCTTAGTTATAAGTTATTTATGAATATTTGTACATTAATTGAATCCTCTGTAATTCTATTTCACAATTATTAAGGCACCATAATTGTTTATTCAGAGTAAAAGTATAAAAGCACATAAGTTTTGACAAAAGTGAAATCTTTTTATCTTTATCTTTTTCGGTCCTTATATCATCAGTCCTTATATCATCAGTCCTTATATCATCAGTCCTTATATTTTTATATATTCAGTAGTCGCCACGATAGAATACTATCTAAGCTATACCGTTATAAACTCCCCTAAATGTCTAACGAGAATAAAAAGAACATTACATTGGCCCTCATTGACTAAATCGGTCAAACGATTTGAAGCACATCAACGCGCATGGGTAACATTTTAAGATGATTCTCTGTTTACGTTTAGGGAACGGTACGATACCAACTCTATTATTTATAAGATCCGCGAAACTATTTAACCTCATCCGCCTACGCTGTAATGACACCTTTTTCCTGCGATAAATATTTAGGGGACGTTATTTCATTTGTAGGGGGGTACTGAGTACCACTCGTCGGTTTTTGATATTTTTGATCAGGGCTGAGACAAAACCGGATAAGTTATGAAAATTCTGAAAAAAAAACTTATATTGAGAACTATCTTTCTCGACTGTAAGGAAAAAAAATATTTGAGCACCACAGCACCAGTATGAGAAGAATTTTTTCTTCAATGATTTTTTTCTCAAAAACGGTTCAATGGAAATTGATCTAATTTTGTATTAATACCGAGTTGTACTTCGTCTATACAGTATAGTCTTATATTTCCGGTAAACAGTGCCCGATATTTAAATTGTCTGTATAAAAGTCTGTATAGCTTCGCGAGCAATTTAAATATCGGGCACTGTATACCGGAAATATTTTTTTCGACATTTCGATCTCGCTTGTTCTAGAATTATGGAAGACCGTTATTTTGTCAGATTCTAGAAAATTAGTTACATTCGATTGTTCCAAACGTACCCTCAAATTAAAGTTACTGCAAAAAAATCATAGAAAATTTGAATGGTTTGGACACCCTATAGGGCCCTATTTCCTACTGAGAGCCACTCTGGTTGAGAAAAAGATATTTTATTAATATAAAATATTTATTATAAATATTTTTTTATAAAATTTTTAAGACGGTGAATTCAATGCTGGATTTATTGCAACTGTCGGAATTGACTTTCGAGAAAAACGAGTCGCTTACACATCACGAAATGGAGAAAAAAATAAAGTTCATTTACAATTATGGGATACAGCAGGCCAGGTTATATGATTTTATGGCGCTAAAGAGCACTCTAATGTACAAAAAATATTTATATAAGATGAAAACCTTCTGATTTAACTTCATCATATTATTTCAGGAAAGATTTCGATCGTTAACAACTGCTTTCTACAGGGATGCAATGGGATTCCTACTCGTTTTCGATCTCTCTTCTGAACAGTCTTTTTTAAATACCAGAAATTGGCTTAGTAAGTCTTATTAAAAATAGTTAATTTTTCATGAGCCATTAAGTGGTCAGAAATTAGGTTTCAAAATTTTCAGTTTGTATTTTTTTTTGTTCTAAATTTCAAAATATTGTTATTATTGTGCTCGCAAAAAATGGTAGATTAGAAAAAAGTTTTAGAAATATACATGTACTCTGATCGAAATTCTAAATTAAAATTCTTATTTATCGATATGCTTCTCAGTAGTTAAAATATTGTCCACAGTGTGGACTCCACACCGGTTACATTCCGGCTTTCGGAAACGACTCATCCGATTGAGTTATGAGATCGCTCAAAATGACCACATATTCATGAAAAAATATCAAAAACAAATTGGACCGAATCGGATTTTTTTTTGTTTTTATTATAACATTTGAGTCATTACATTTGAGAAACATAAATTTTTACTTTGGAATAAGAAAATTTGCGAGAATACACTCATGCCATTACTTTTCTATTAAGAGAACGTAGATTTTTAGCCAATCAGAAGCCGCCATTATTCGAAAATTTTTAACTTTTTTCTTGATTTTTGAAAAATTCTGGACAAAATGTTCTTTTGCGTTTTTCATAACTATCGTAGATTGAGACTCTCAGTCTGAAAGGCACTTCGGTTGGGAAGAAGATTCATTATGAGGACCCAATTTTAGAGTGATTTCGGTTCACTAGAGGATATTCGCTTATTTTGAAAATATGGTAACATAAGATGCTTGGGTCAAACTTAAAAAGAAAAATTCGGCAATATAGAGCAAATTACCTTTTGATGGTCAAACTTTTAAACAACTTTTATTGTTTTATTACTGGCTCATAAAAATAATCCAATTTTCATCAATAAATTATTTATAATACTTCAATCCAAATTTACAGCTATAAATTATGAAACGGAATTGATATCCGATAATTGACATCGTTTACAATATATTGTTTAACCGTTAAACGTTTAAAATCTTTAAAATAATGAATTTTAAAAACTCTACGGAAAAAAACATGTTGTGGTCAGACCAGAATCCCGATAGACAAACGACCAAAGTTCCCCTTAAAAAACAAAAAAAAAACATAAGAAATGTCAAAAATGACAAAATTGTTTCATGAAGAAAGCTTTTTTGGTGTATCTAGTCTTAGTTATCGATTTGTTATTCTCACGCATCACTCAGTGACTTAATAACGGGAAAAATAGGCGGAGAAAATTGCTTTAAAATATGCTAATAAGACGTTAAATGTATTATTCATGAGCTATATTAAATGTGCAAGCCGTCTCGCAATATAAATACGGTAATCTCCAGTCGTAACAGACAAACTTCCAGTTATTTCGAGTATATTTTTTTCCATAAATAGGCGATTTTGATTTGGTTAATTTCGACCAATTATAAACGCTTCATATTTTTGTGATGAAAGTTATCAAGTTCAGAGCTCTCTAGCGCTAAGAACGATAACTGTCTGTAAATTATATCATTTTTTTGCCTAAATTATTTAAAAGATGTTTTTCGCAAACAGTAATATTTTTTGAAATTTTTGAGAAAATAAACTTTTTTTGTTACATCTAAAAAGGCACCTTTTTTCAACAATTTTGAATTGCTAATTTTAATGGTTTGTTTAAAAGTATATTTTCAGCACAGTTAGAAGCACATGCATATTGCGCGACTCCTGATATTGTTCTTTGTGGAAATAAAGCTGATCTAGAAGATAAAAGACAAATATCGACAGAAAGGGCAAAACAATTTGCAAGAGAACATGGGTAAGATTTCAAAAACTAAAAAAATAATATAACGTACCCTAAATGAGAAACACTCGATGCGGCAGGTTCACGAACCTACGCACCCTATTATTTATTTGAGAGCAGCCAGTCACAGGCGTGGATTCAAAAGCGTGGTGTGTGAAACACATTTTTTACCGTTACTGTTCGATTTTTTTACAATTAAAAAAAAATATTTCTGAATTATATTTTTTTTAATTATGCGAAATTTAATTTTTATCACAATCAAACTTTCAGCATAAAAAACCGAGAATAAATAATTTCAAACAATAATAAATCTCTAGAATGAATCATTCTGAATGATGTGGATTTTTAACTTTCCTTTTCTTGTCAAAAATATCTTAAAAATTTTATGAAAGTTTGATGTGAATTTAAAAAAATGATGCACCAAAAAGTTGTAAATACAACCCATTTTTAAAATGTTCATAGGTTGATCAAATTCAAAAATCATACGTGATCACCTTTGGGGCTATTTTTAAGAAACCCGTGACCCGTGCATTAAATGAACACATTCAGGTTACCGTACTTCGAGACGTCTGCTGCTACTGGTGAAAATGTGAACGAAAGTGTGAACCATTTGTTAGATCTGGTAAGTTTAATAATTTAACAAATTATTTAATATATAATATATTATATATATTGCATGTTATACCGTTTAAATCATAGACTATGATGATTCATAGTCCTAAAATTTAATTCTGAAGTGGTTTCAAACTTCAAGCCTTTGGCTTATATACATGTATATTTTAATACTTTCTATATATCTATATATCTAGCTATTCCACCATTAATTGTGACAAATATATATGACAAATCTTACCTAACTGGTCGATTTTGGTTGAAAATCGATTGGTGGAATAGCTAGATATATCCCCTATTCACACTTTTGTGAATATACCGGCTCTTATTGAGAAACGTAGTGTGTTTTTTAGTAGTAGGGCCGGTATATTCCCAAAAGTGTGAATAGGGAACATACTTTCGCGACTTGATAATTTATTATCTGCCAAAAACGCACAAAAAATCTCTAACCTGCGCATCTACGCATAATATTTTTGCTACTTTTTAGCTATCTTTTGGTGACGTGACTGTTGAAAGTTCTGTCTTGGTATAATCTTCTATATAACCCCCATTTTAATAGTTGAGTGACAATTTCTGGTGGCTAAAGTTAAGAATGCCATTAAAATGCTTACCCAAAATGTCGATAAACATATTTTCTAACTCTAACCGCATATTTTTCTTCAATGTGAAATAATTGTAAATAATTTATTAAGTATTACTTTTTGTAAAATAATGGGCATTCATGCATGTTATTGATTTAGGCAAAAATATAAGCTATAAAATATACAGCTAAGTTAGGGCTTTATGCCTTTAAAAGCGTGAGTTGTGAAATGAATCATCAGAAGTTTCTCGTTTATTTTGTAAACTTAAAGTTCAACTTAAACTTATTATACGCAGCTAAAAATTAGAATATAGGCAGCTAAATTAGAATTTTTTGATATAAAAAAATATTCAAAAATGATCAAATTAAAGAAAACATTAATTTATTTTCATCTTATCAATGAAATATATCCCCTATTCACACTATTGTAAATATCCCGGCCCTCCTACTTAAAAACACACTACTTTTCCGAATCAGGGCCGGGATATTTACAAAAGTGTGAATAAGAGATATATGGGAAACGGTTTACATTGGTCACCGCAAATATATTTTTAATAGACGTCATCATTCAAATAACTTTATTTTAAATAAATAACTAAAAATCAGTTTCGCTTCAAGGTTGCCTAAGGGTTACGATCATTTACTTAAAATATGCATTGGTTGATTTCAAAGATAGGGAACACACTTTTGAGGAAATTTTCTAATTTTGAAAAAAAAAATGGTATGTTTGTTAAGCATAAAAAATGAGTCCAGCGAGCCGCAATTTGAGGTCGGTCACGTGTCTAGTACTTGTTTAATTAGCTCATAAGCCCAAAAACTGCAAAATCTATCGGGCTTCGTTCTAGCCCGTGGTATTTTGAATTGAAAATCAAATAACATATTTGGAATCTTAAAAACATTTCGCGTGGTTCTTTTTTTTTCTTGTTGAAATTCGGTCTCAGTAGCGGTAGAGAGCAAAACATCAAAAATCGACGAAATTATTTTTATAAGGACGAAAATGATGCTAGAGTCCTTATAACTTCACAGCAGACAGTTTGAAATCAACTTTGAAATTAACCATTTGAACCTGCCGTAGCCCTTGGACGTATAAGTAACATTTTTATTCGTTTTGGTGTGAGGAAGTTAATCAGGCTGAAAAACAATGCCACAGAGATGGGAGTCTTTATATTGTGATAATACGGTGATGCAATTACATTTTTTGGGTAGACTATAATATAGTACGATTTATTGTGGACTGCAAATTATTCAGAAAGCACAAAAAGCAATTTTAAATAATTTATTTGAGGTAATGAAACGCATGGACAATACAATAAACCGGCAATGTGAAGAAGAAAGAGCTCAAATATTAGATTCGAAAAGTACCGAAAATTCATCAAATTCATCGTGTTTCTGTGGGTAGATTTGAAAGATTTATTTAACAAAAAATGCTAAGACATTCATTTTCGACAATTTAACCCCTAGACGCTGGGGTTACAAACGATCCCTTTCATAAAATTGTCTACAGTAACTGTAACAGATAAGTCTACAGTTAAAATGTAAATAGCTATATTATTTAAATTATTAATGCAAACACGAAACTGTTGAAAATTAAACATACATTTTTCGGTGATTGAAAAAAATAACTTAATTATAATTCTAACAATAAAATTCGGCAAAGATCTCTTAATTCAAAAAAAATATTTCTAATTCGGATTTCTCAAATCAAATATTCGAAAAAAAAATCTGATTTGTAGATGATTTTTTAAATAATTAGTGCATTAAGATTAAAACATGAAACATCATAACGAGCCCTGCAGGGGGGGGGCAATAATTCCGATTCAAAAAAATTTTTTTGGCGGATTAACGTGCCCTCCCAATATCGCCGAAAGTTTTTGCCCAAAAATTTCGGTGATATTGAGCACTATTTTTGTACTGAGGGCCTATATCGCGGGAATTTTAGGCCAAAAAATTTCGGCGATATTGGGCCCCCCTGTAATCCATATTTACAGTATGTAGAGTTTTTGATTAAGAAAAACAATCTCAAGTGAGATGAAGGAAACGGAGATCTGATTGATCATTTGAGGCGAGGGTTTATTCGCTAATAAATCTCAAGGTCCTTCTATTGCTTTTCCGGATGAAATAATTTTCATACTATGATAGCACCAGACACTTATTTATTTATAGCGCTAGCCCTACCACACAGCTAGCGCCCCTGGTGTGGTAGATACAAAGTACATCCGGACGCGTATCAAAAATAAACCAAATTTGCATTATTCAAGCCAAATTTTCTTTGCGTAAAGAAATTTTAATATATTTGCCCAAATAAGCTTATATCTATTCTTATGATAAAATTAATAATTGAGTTTTTAGTCTTGTTAGAGAGAAGTGTTTATAAGACAGTATTTGAAACCTATCATGAACAGTGAGAAAAAAATAGTTTCACTCCAATACCATGCATAACCAATCGGTCAACAACCCCCTTAATATTTAATTTTTGTTGCATTTTACAATTTATCATTCTTCTTGAGAGAATCTGTTTTCCTTTGACCATTCCTCATTACTTATTGTTGTATCATTCTTCTTAACTCAACCGAATAAAATATCTTACTGGTACAGTTAAATTTCGACTTTATATTATTAAGCATTTTTAAGTTAAAACATTTTTTTTTTAATTTTCATTACCATTCTCGTAAGTCTTCAAGATTATTAACACCAAACACGCGATAATTGGGGGTTTCCTGGCTTATGTCTGTAAATGTTATTGAAAAAAACAATTTGAGAAAAAATTGTGACAAAAAAAAATTTCAAAAAACTCAAAAAGAAAAATTTGAATACGTATAAATAATAAGTATAAATTTTGTAAGAAAAACGTGCTAGTGATGAAAAGCAATGGTTTCCTAAAATTTTTATTGATACAAATGTTTTCAAGAATTTTTATTAGGTTTTAAATTTTTTTTGCCAGCGGAGGAAGTAAGTTCAAGATTTATTTATAAAAACATCGGTGCTTCTACAATTCGTTGCCTCAAATCACAGTGCTGCGAAAAAGTATTAAAAGCTGTTTATTCTCATTTCAGATAGTTACCTTTTCAGAGATATTCATGCCAATTTGATCAAATACTTATCGCTAAATTTTCGGCCCAAATTAAAAATTCGACACTTTAAGGATGGTGCCCATGGTGGTTCCTAATTTGACATATCTCCCGATAAAACATTAGCCAAACAGGGCTTCAAGGAATTATTCACATTAGCCATTTTGTAGAACTAGCCTTGGAGGCTAAGCCTTCAACTTGCGAAAAAATGCCAAACTTTTTGGTATGATCAAACTCCTTCACAAATAAGGCAACACAAGAGCACCTAAGCCAAAACGGAAAAATTATCTCCTCCCCAGGTTGTATTTTGAAATAAACTCAAATTTTAATATAAGCTTTATAATTAGTATTGCAAAGATTAATAACAAGCGCTTTTGATAAGTCCATATTTATTCTAGAATATGGAAAAAAAACGATTCAAAATACCAGTTTTGTCCTTTTTTTTTTTTTTTTTTTATTCAATCGGAAAATCTTTTCTCCTAGTTAAATTTTCAAAATTTACTCAATTTTTTGCAAAAGCTAGCTCTCAACAAACGCGAAAGGCTTCAATAGGAGCGTTTTTTGTTAAATTTCGACCTCAAACAAAAAGAATATGAATTTTTCAAGGTACGTGAAAAATGTGCTTCGATTTTTTTTGAACGTAGCTCAAAAGAAAGCTTGAGAACCACGAAGAAAAAGTTGGCTTACGTCAGCCTAAATTTTTAAGTTTGAGAAGTCAAATTGGAACAAACGTAATTTTTCACTAAATTTTGAAAAAAAAATCGAAAAAATGGAAAAAACGCAAAAATTTCGGATTTTTTTTTTCTTATTGGTTGTTTTGTGCTTTAAAACATCAACGATTATTGTGATTTATGACAATGGATATCTTAATCCATAAATTACGCGGCAGTAATATAAACTGTTTGGTGAGTCCCGTAACTTTGGACACCCTATTATTCTAGAGAGTCGCATTGGTTGGAAAAGGATTTATTTCATTATTTTTACTTTCAACGTTACACACGCAAGTCTTCTTCGGTTTGTTATTAAACTACAATGGCCGGTTAGGTGAAATGCTCAAAAAAAAGGGTATTCATGTGACAGACATGTGAAATTTAAAAATGTTTTTACGTTATTCCACCAACAATGAGCCCATTCGGCTACATTCTAGCCATTGATGAGATAAAAATATTGCCTTTTTGACTTAAATTTAGTTTTCGTTAATTTTCTTTCAATTTTTCGCACCAGATGATGGACCAATTTTAAATAAAATTTTTCTCTTTTGGCGGATTTTCAGTTATTAAATAATTTAAATTTATGAAAAGATTCCATTCAATAATTAAAATGTCCTCGCTGTTAAAGCTGGGCGCTCACTTGTGCGAAAGTTGTCTCTATCCATCTATCATGATGACTTCATATTTAAAAAATAGTACTATTTACATTAAACATCCAACTTTCGGTGTTAAACAGCCTTTTCTAAAAATTTCAAGTCACACAGTATTTTAATTATTTATTTAAATATATGATCAGTAAAAATGAATGTACATGAGAATTATAATGAATAATTTGATAATATAAGTACGTAGAATAAATAACAATTTTTCTTATTCGGATAACTTCATTATTTCTCTTATTCGCTTCATATTTCTGGTGATCGTAAGACTTTAAATCCTAAATATATCTCAAATCTTGAATGGAATCACTTCTGAAAAATCGTAAAAATCCAATTTTTTTCCAATTTTATTTCTATTTATTCTTCAAAACCGGGTCTTTTTTTTACCCCATTTGCTCTTGTGGAATAGGTTTTAGATAATATTGAAAAATATATATTGAGACGTCTCTCGTTTTAAATGCTCCATTCTCGTCATAGCTCAAAAAGACCTTTAGAAAACGAGTTGAAACAATTTAAGTAAGATTGTAGGAAATACAATGTAAAAACGTCACAAAAGAAATCCGGCTCAACCTTGGCACCAACTCAATATTTTATATCCGTTATCACACTTGGTTAATTAAATGATGCTGGCCGATTTACATAAATTATACAAGAAAAATCTTCCAACATTATTAATTAACCAAAGTGTTGATAAAGTGATATTGTTAAATTCATGGATGAATCAGCACAAAAAATAATGAAAAGTATTTTTCATTATTATGGAACATAATAATTGAATGGCCAATAATTAATGATATCTAAAAGGGTACAATCGTAGAAGTTCAAACATTAGGTTGGCAGTAAAATGCTAAAGTAGTAGGATGGCTCAATTAAATAAATTGGAATAATATCAGTTTACAGCTTGATGTCTTTTTCCTTACGAAAGACCTCTCACTTGTGAATAGGGTGTCCAGTGGACACTGTCCACATCGGTGACATTTGGCAGCCAAAATTCAAGAAACAACTCATTGAATTGAGTTCTTAAAAAGTTCAAAATAAACAACACTTATTCACAAAAAAAAATACAAAAATTGGTTCGAATCGGACTATTGTCGACATTTGTACTGTTATTTTGAAAAATATATTTTTAAATCTGAAATATCTATTTTTGGACTCTCATTTATTTTGGTCTTTTACTGCAACCAATTATCATTCCTGCTTTCGAAATGAAGCCAAGGTTCTTTGTTTCATTTTTCTGGAATTTCGACAAAATTGGATTGTTATAAAAATTTATCGCAAGGACCGAAATACAAGTAAAATCAAATACTTTATTCTTATCGTTTTTCGTCTTGCAAGTCCAAGTTAAAAAAATGGTCAATTTTCTTTTTTTATGGGTCACTAAAACTTTTTAGCAAAGAATCTCTTGAACTGGCCTTTGATTTTACTTTACGATTAAATAAAAATGTTATAAAATATCTTGCACAAAAGATAAAGAGTTTATTGTGTACTTCATTAGCACATGTAACATGTGAAATGTTCTAAACGTTCAGCGAAGTAGTTTATTATAGACAAATCGACCGGTTTTATAATTCGGGCGAAAAATTAATATATAAACATATTAAGGGGTCGTAAAAATGTACCTTTGTACTCCACTTTACCAGCATAAAAAACTGCCTCGAAAATTTTGAGAATAGTCATTTGGTAGATCTATCTTTAATTTACAAACAAATCATCAAATAATTTTTGGCCGACCCTGGTGACCACCATGCGGCGAGTTCTAGAACGCTTAATCAAATTTCAAGTATTACTCCTCCTAGAGCTCGCATACGATTCCACTCAAACTTTGCGTCAACCACGGAAACAAAATGCTCGTAATTAAAATGAATTATATTTCTAATTTCGACTAGTTTTTTTTCTAGAACTGCCAAAAAACCGCCTTTTCAAGGTTTCGCCTCTTCAAAATACAACTCCTTCCTTAGGTTAAATTTTCAAAATGCAGTAGTAATTTGACAAACAGGAGAAATATTTCGAATTATTTCTTTTTTTTCTATTTTCTTATAATCTTTGTCTAATCTACGTGTACAAGTCAAATATTATGCAATAAACAAATAAACTTTTTTTTCATAAAAAAAAATTATATAATATGAAATCGCAAAAAAATCACAAAAATAAGTTTCGGTCATTTTAGGGGAAGAGATTTTTGAATTTTTTTGGTATAAATTCTACAAAATC
Organism: Oikopleura vanhoeffeni; assembly: GCA_004367855.1. NCBI lineage: Eukaryota > Metazoa > Chordata > Appendicularia > Copelata > Oikopleuridae > Oikopleura > Oikopleura vanhoeffeni. The sequence continues at coordinate 83,324 of SCLH01001582.1, read as the reverse complement.
GCAATTGTAGTAAACCGGGACTGAAACTCGGAATATAAAAGTCTCGGATTTAGTCGATAGTGTCATCAAATTGAAGCTTAGGTGATGTCGAGAAAAATTTGCCAACCAGCTTTCTGATATTTGGAGCTTTCTGGCCAAAAATTAGGATTTTGATATTTTCCTGAAAAAATAACTCAAAAAATGAAAATTTCGAACAATGTCTTTGAAATTTTTACTATTTTTTTTACTTAGTGTGTATGACTTTGCAAAAATTTCTCAGACACGAAATAGTATCGTATAGAAGATTTCGGAACCTCTTCCAAATATAAGCACTATTTAGCCAACATTTTTGTATTATTCGGTCTTTAAAAACTACTCATGCGAATCGGAGCATTTATTTCCAATTTTTCAACAAAAACTATAATTGATAACAATTAGGTAATTTCAGGAAAAAATTAAAAAATGGTCCAATTCGGACCTTTTCTTTATTTTATTCATTTACTTATTCTTTGTGCTCACTTTGAGCTATCTTAGAAACTAAATCTTGTGTCTAATTCGTTTTCCAAAAGCCGACATTATTATAAAAATGTTGACTTAGAAAGTGGCTAATATCTGCGAGGCTCGTTATCGATATGTTCCTTTAAACTTAAATAATATTAGTTAGCCATTTTTTTTAGTAACAACTATATTGTCGATGAGTTTTTCGGCGTGGTCTTAGTGACCGATACGAGAGCACAATTCTAGTTTCAATTGTTTTCGAAGTTTTTATGATTTAAAAAATTACGTAATACCAGTTTGATTGTAAACGTTGCTACTTTTTTAGTAATAATAACGAGTTGTCCTTAAAAAGTTATTATATACTTAACATTGCTTTATATGGATTACCGGACCTCAAGAGTGCAATCCAATATTTGAAAAATGCGAAATCTGAGCATTTGATTGGTTGATCCTTTCTCACCGAACCTGACCAATGAAATCGGCCCTATTCCGCAATCAAGTATTTTGATGGGTGCTAAATATCTTGCGTGTTGTATCTTCGATTTACTGGTCCGAAATATATTCATACAGATAAATGCTACGGTTATCCTGAGGAAAAAATACAGGTGAAAACAACTCAACGGGGAGCCAAACTGAATTGACCCAGTTTATTTTTACCAGGCAATTTATTAATTCGTATACCGGTTAGTTAATTAATATCTTTATAAGCAGATAAAAATAAACTTACGTGGTCGATACTTCAGTCGATTTCTGCAAGCAAATGTCAGTCATAGACAGTTTTCGCCTTATTTGAATAGATATTGCAACACACATTTGCCATCTTTAAATATAATACAAATCATATTCACAATTTAGGACAGAAAGTATGTTGAATTTCTTGCTCACTATTTTTATTGAATAAAGAATGTTCAATTGGGACTGTTAGATCTAAACCAATTTATAGTTTGAAAAATGGCCCAAACGGTCGTTTTTCAGCATATTTTCCATATTAAGTTAAAAAATTTGCTAGTAAGAATCATAAGTAAGGACAAAACTACGTATAAATTATAGTCCTATAACATCGATCACCATTTTTCGAGAGAAAAAACTTGAGAAAAATTTATTTTTTAAAAAATTTCTCATTTTATTCCTTCAAACTCCCAGCGATAATAAAGCCTATGGTTTACGGGCCGTATATAAACTTAGCGCCGTAACAGTCTTACGGCCACAGAGCGCCACAACACTACCTTATTAAACGAAAAGTTAGGACCCAGTAGTTTTTGTCGATCAAAATTTTTGCCTTTAAAATATTGTTTTATACAACCACTTGGTCCACATTAACGTTCGCATCAACGTTCCATCACTAAAGGCTTTCGTTGGTATTGGCACTGTAGTTTTTGTTAATATTTATTACCATTCGGTTTTTTTACATGAATACTAAAATCCTCGGTGTTTAATTTTTTTGAATCTGGTAACAGACAAACAAAAACACACTACCTTAACCGATTTCAAACTATTGTATGAAATTTGTAAAATGAGGACTCGAAAATACAATAAATCAAGCCGATTTGGCAATTTCCAAATGTGCTGGCTGTCAGTATTCTGTCAATTTTAAAAATATTGCTGAATTTCAAATTTGTCCAAATATATATTTATTTTTGATTATTCTNCTTATGATAAAATTAATAATTGAGTTTTTAGTCTTGTTAGAGAGAAGTGTTTTCAAGACAGTATTTTAAACCTATCACGAACAGTGAGAAAAAAATAGTTTCACTCCAATACCATGCATAACCAATCGGTCAACAACCCCCTTAATATTTAATTTTTGTTGCATTTTACAATTTATCATTCTTCTTGAGAGAATCTGTTTTCCTTTGACCATTCCTCATTACTTATTGTTGTATCATTCTTCTTAACTCAACCGAATAAAATATCTTACTGGTACAGTTAAATTTCGACTTTATATTATTAAGCATTTTTAAGTTAAAAATTTTTTTTTTAATTTTCATACGATTCTCGTAAGTCTCAGATTATTAACACAAACACGCGATAATCGGGGTTTTCCTGGCTTATGTCTGTAAATGTTATGAAAAAAACAATTTGAGAAAAAAATTGTGACAAAAAAAATTTTCAAAAAACTCAAAAGAAAAAATTTTGAATACGTATAAATAATAAGTATCGATCCCTATATTCTTCTGTTCCGACTATGCACTTTTGCGCGCCTCCACACCAATCGCTTAACTAAGGCAAGCTAATCCGAGGCGCGGATTCAAAAATGTGCTGTGACAATAGGGTGGACGCGATTGAGCCAAGTCAAAAAATAAAAGTTTTCAGATCATCTTAAAAATGCTTGGAGGTGAGGTAATCGACCCCAAGGAAGAAAAAATTCCATATGGACTTTTTCTCATTTTAACTCCTTGGTGTCCAAAACGCCTTTTTTCAAAAAATATTGAATTTGAATGTGAATTCTCGACGTTTCGTCGATGTTTTGCAATAATCATATTTACACAATAAACTAACAACATTTCTACGTCTGATGAAAATCTTCAAACTAATTTTTCGGGTCGGGAGGGACAAATTTTTTTTTTTTGAAATATTTAAATTGAACTTTTTCAGCGAAAAATCTGACTTAAAACCGAAATTCTAGATAATAATGACCTTTGTTTGCAAAANGCCAATCAGAAGGAAGAACCAAAAATTTCAAAAAAAACATCCATAAATTTTTGCGTTTGAAAAAAATACTACTCAGTTCCTCAGTTTTTTTGTCCGATGTCTATAACACGAAAAGGCTACGATCGCGTCCACCCTATGTGACAAACACATTTAGGCATCGTTATAAATTTTGTAAGAAAACAGTGCTATGATGAAAAGCAATGGTTTCCTAAAATTTTTATTGATACAAAAATTTTTATTAGGTTTTAATTTTTTTTTGCCAGCGAGAGAAGTAAGTTCAAGATTTAATTTATAACAAAATCGGTGCTCCTACAATTCGTTGCCTCAAATCACAGTGCTGCGAAAAAAGTATTAAAAAGCTGTTTATTTTATTTACAGATAGTTACCTTTTCAGAGAAATTCATGCCAATTCGATCAAATACTTATCGCTAAATTTTCGGCCCGAATTAAAAATTTCGAACACTTTAAGGGTATGGTGGTTCCTAATTTAACATATTCCCGATAAAACATTAGCCAAACAGGGCTTCAAGGATATTATTCAGATTATCCATTTCGTAGAACTAGCCTTCAACTTGCAAAAAAAATATGCCAAAACCTTTTTTTATGATCACACTCCTTCACAAATAAGCGACACAAGAGCCACCTAAGCCAAAACGGAAAATCTATCTCCTCCCAGGTTGTATTTTGAAATAAACCCAAATTTTAATATAAGCTATATAATAAGTATGCAAAACTTCATACAAGCGCTTTTGATAAGTGCCATATTTATTCTAGAATATGGAAAAAACGGTTCAAAATACCAGTTTTTGTCCTTTTTTCATCGGAAAATCTATTTCCTCCCAGGTTAAATTTCAAAATTTACTCAATTTTTTGCAAAAGCTAGCTCTTAACAAACAGAAGCTTCATAGGAGCGTTTTTGTTAAATTTCGACCTCAAACAAAAAATATGAATTTTTCAAGGTAACGTGAAAATGTGCTTCGATTTTTTCGAACGTAGGCTCAAAAGAAAGCTTGAGAACCACGGAAGAAAAAGTTGGCTTACGTCAAGCCTAAATTTTTAAGTTTTAGAAGTCAAATTGGAACAAACGTAATTTTTCCACTAAATTTTGAAAAAAACTCAGAAAAAATGGGAAAAACTCAAAAATTTCGGATTTTTTTGTTCTTATTTGGGTTGTTTTGTGCTTTTAAAACATCAACGATTGATCTTGTGCATTTTATGACATGATAACTGCAGAAAATGTAGGAACCACCATACCCTTAATTAAAGGCAAAAATTTATTCTTGCTCAATCGTTTTTCCGGAAGGAAATCATTCAAAGTAAAGTAGTAGCAAGTTAATTCGAAGTTAAAATTGGCAAATCAGTGAAAAATCGGGATTAAAAGTCATTTTTTCAATTAATAACAGTCACAGTGACTCACTATCCGACCTGGAGCAATTTCATCTAATCCCATAAATTACGGGCCGTAATATAAACGGTTTTGAGTCCGAACTTTGGACACCCTATTTATTCTAGAGAGTCGCATTGGTTGGGAAAAGGATTTATTTCATTATTTTTTCTTCAACGTTACACACGCAAGTCTCTTTGGTTTGTTATTAAACTACAATGCCGGTTAGATGAAAATGCTCAAAAACAAAGGGTATTCATGTGAAAGACATGTGAAATTTAAAAATATTTTTACGTAGGTTATTCCACCAACCAATGAGCCCATTCGGCTATCTTCTAGCCATTTGATGAGATAAAAAATATTGCCTTTTTGACTTAATTTAGTTTTCGTTAATTTTCTTCAATTTTTCGCACCATGATTTAAATAAAAAATTTTCTCTTTTTGGCGGATTTTTCAGTTATTAAATAATTTAAATTTTATGAAAAGATTCCATTCAATAATTAAAATGTCCACGCTGTTAAAGCGGGCGCTCACTGGTGGAAAGTTGTTCTATCCATCTATCATGATGACTCATAGTTAAAAAATAGTACTATTTACCATTAAACATCAACTTTGCGGTTGTTAAACAGCTTTTTCTAACAATTTCATAGTCACACAGTATTTTAATTATTTTATTAATGTTCAGTAAAAATGAATGTTACATGAGAATTATAATGAATATTTGATAGATAAGTACGTAGAATAAATAACAATTTTTCTTATTCTGATAAACTTCATTATTTTCTCTATTCGCTTCATATTTCTGGTGATCGTAAGGACTTTAAATCCTAAAATATATCTCAAATATTGAATGAATCACTTTCTGAAGAAATCGTAAAAATCCAATTTTTTCCAATTTTATTTCTATTTATTCTTCAAAACCGGGTCTTTTTTTTACCCCCGATTTGCTCTTGTGGGAATAGGTTTTTAGATATATTGAAAAATATATATTGAGACGTCTCTCATTTTATATGCTCATTCTCGTCATAGCTCAAAAAGACCTTTAGAAAACGAGTTGAAACAATTTAAATACCAAATAAGGTTGTAGGAAATACAATGTAAAAACGTCACAAAAAGAAATCCGGCTCAACCTTGGCACCAACTCAATATTTTATATCCCGTTATCACACTTTGGTTAATAAATGATGCTGGCCGATTTTACATAAATTATACTAGAAAAATCTTCAAACATCATTAATTAACCAAAGTGTGATAAAGAGATATTGTTAAATTCATGGATGAATCAGCACAAAAAAATAATGAAAAGTATTTTTCATTATTATGGAACATAATAATTAATGGCCAATAATTAATGGATATCTAAAAGGGTACAATCGTAGAAGTTCAAAAATTAGGTTGGCAGTAAAATGCTAAAGTAGTAGGATGGCTCAATTAAATAAATTGGAATAATTATCACTTTACAGCTTGATGTCTTTTTCCTTACGAAAGGACCTCTCACTTGTTAATAGGGTGTCCAGTGGACACTGTCCACATCGTTGACATTTTGGCTTTCAGAAACAACTCATTGGATTGAGTTCTTAAAAAGTTCAAAATAAACACACTTATTCACAAAAAAAATACAAAAATTGGTTTGAATCGGACTATTTTTCGACATTTGTACTTTAGTTTTTTCGAAAAATATATTCTTAAATCTGAAATATCTATTTTTGGACTCTCATTATTTTGGTCTTTTACTGCCAACCAATTATCATTCCTGCTTTCGAAAATGAAGCCAAGGTTTCTTTGTTTCATTTTTACTGGAATTTCGACAAAATTGGATTTTATAAAAATTTATCGCAAGGACCGAAATACAAGTAAATCAAATACTGTATTGTATCGTTTTTCGTCTTGCAAGTCCAAGTAAAAAAATGGTCAATTTCTTGATTTTTTATGGGTCACTAAAACTTTTTAGCAAAGAATCTTTTTGAACTGGCCTTTATTTACTTTTTACGATTAAATAAAAATGTTATAAAATATCTTGCACAAAAGATAAAGATTTATTGTGTATTGATTAGCACATGTAACATGTGAAATGTTCTAAACGTTCAGCGAAGTAGTTTATTATAGACAAATCGACCGTTTTTATTAATCGGGGGCGAAAAATTAATATTTTATTAACATATTAAGGGGTCGTAAAAATGTACCTTTGTACTCCACTTTACCAGCATAAAAAACTGCCTCGAAAATTTTGAGAATAGTCATTTGGTAGATCTATCTTTAATTAACAAACAAATCATCAGAATAATTTTTGGCCGACCCTGGTGACCACCATGCGGCGAGTTCTAGAACGCTTAATCAAATTTCAAGGTATTACTCCTCCTAGAGCTCGCATACGATTCCACTCAAACTTGGCGTCAACCACGGAAACAATAATGCTCGTAATTAAAATGAATTATATTTCTAAATTTCGGACTAGTTTTTTCTAGAACTGCCAAAAACCGCCTTATTTCAAGGTTTTCGCTCTTCAAATTACAACTCCTCCTAGGTTAAATTTCAAAATGCAGTATTAATTTGACAAAACAGGAGAAATATGTTTCGAATATTTTCTTTTTTTTTCTATTTTCTTATAATCTTTGTCTAATCTACGTTCCAAAGTCAAATATTATGCAATAAAACAAATAAATTTTTTTTCATAAAAAAATTTATATAATATGAAATCGCAAAAAATCACAAAATAAGTTTCGGTCATTTTAGGGGAATGAGATTTTTGAATTTTTTTGTATAATTCTACAAAATCGCATTTTAGTAAACCGGGACTGAAACTCGGAAAATAAAAGTCGTCGGATTTAGTCGATAGTGTCATCAAATTGAAGCTTAGGTGATGTCGAGAAGAAAATTTGCCAACAGCTTTCTGATATTTTGAGGCTTTCTGGCCAAAAATTAGATTTTAATATTTTCCTGAAAAAATAACTCAAAAAATGAAAATTTCGAACAATTTCTTTGAAATTTTTACTATTTTTTGTACTTAGTGTGTATGACTTGCAAAAATTTCCTCAGACACGAAATAGTATCGTATAGAAAGATTTCGGAACCTCTTCGCAAATATAAGCCACTTTTTAGCCAACATTTTTGTATTATTCGGTCTTTAAAAACTACTCATGCGAATCGGAGCATTATTTCCAATTTTTCAACAAAAACTGATAATTAAACAATTTAGGTAATTCCAGGAAAAAATTAAAAAATGGTCCAATTCGGACCTTTTCTTTATTTTATCATTTACTTATTCTTTGTGCTCACTTTGAGCTATCTTAGAACTAAATCGTTGTCTAAGTCGTTTTCAAAAGCCGAATTATATAAAAATGTTGACTTAGAAAGTGGCTAATATGTGCGAGGCCTCGTTATCGATATGTCCTTTATAATTAAGATAATATTAGTTAGCCATTTTTTTTAGTAACAACTATTATGTCGATGAGTTTTCGGCGTGTCTTAGTGCGATAGAGAGCACTAGTTCTAGTTTCAATTTTTCGAAGTTTTTATGATAAGAAAAATTACGGTAAATACCAGTTTGATTGTAAACGTTGCTTACTTTTTTAGTAATAATAACGAGTTTTGCCTAAAAGTTATTAATATACTTAACATTGCTTTTATATGGATTACCGGACCTCAGAGTGCAAATGCCTATAATATTGAAAAATGCGAAATCTGAGCATTTGATTGGTTGATCCTTTCTCAACCCTGACCACATGAATTCGGCCTATTCCGCAATCAAGAATTTTGATTGCGGTGCTAATTATCTTGCGTTGTTTGTATTATCAAATATTTAGGATTTGACTCTAGGTCCAGTATCATATCCTTATTCGAGTACAGTGATTCAAAAATTGCCTAGGTAAAAAAATACAAACCAATTACAAGGTAAAAATACAGGTAAATAAACATACCAAATACCAAACAAGATGGAACGGGCCAACCAACCAAAAAATCAAATCCAGAATTGAAACACTACGAATGGTTGTACCAAGCGAGTTTGATCTACAGTACTCGAATAGGATATCCGGTATAATATACTTATAATATAGCTTAAGCAGATTAAAAATAAACACGCTCGGTCGATATTCAGTCGATTCTGCAACACAATCAGTCATAGACAGGTTTTCGCTTATTTGAATAGATTGAACACACATTTGCCATCTTACAATACAATCATATAAATTTCTCAAATTTAGAGACAGAAATATTGTTGAATTTTGTCCTATTTATTGAATAAAATGTTCAATGGGACTTAGATCTATACGCAATTTATAGTTTAAAAATGGCCAAAACGGTCGTTTTTCAGCTATATTTTCCATATAAGTTAAAAAACTTGCTAGTGAGAATCATAAGTAAGGTACAAAACTACTATAAATTATAGTCTAAACTCGATCACATTTTTCGAGAAAACTTGAGAAAAATTTAATTTTTTAAAAATTCTCAATTTTATTCCTTCAACTCCCACGATAATAATAACCTATGGTTACGGGCCGTATATAACTTACGCCGTACAGTCTTACGGCCACAGAGCGACAACAGCTACCTTATAAACGAAAAGTTAGGACCCAGGTAGTTTTTGTCGATCAAAATTTTTTGCTTAAAATATTTTGATACAACCACTTGGTCCACATTGAACGTTCGCATCAACGTTCCATCTAAAGGCTTTTCGTTGGGTATTGGCACTGTACGTTTTTTGTAATATTATTACCATTCGGTTTTTTACAATGAAATACTAAAATCCTGGGTGTTAATTTTTTTTTGAACTGGTAACAGACAAACAAAACCACTACCTAAACCGATTTCAAACTATTGTATGAAAAATTGTTAATAATGAGGACTCGAAAATACAATAAATCAAGCCGTTTGGCAATTTCAAATGTGCTGGCTGTCAATATTCTGTCAAAATTAAAAATATGCTGAATTTCAATTTGTCCAAATATATATTTATTTTTTGATTAATTGTAGTTTATCGCTGCAATAATACCATTATCATCTAGGAGGATGTATTTCTGAAGCTATAAGTTTCGCTGATCAAATTCTTCTAATCGATTAAAGATATTTTGACGATTTCATTTTATAATTCCAATGTTATCGCTAATCAGGAATCGGCAAAAACTTGGCCATAATATATAAAAGATTATAATGTTTTTATTAAAAATAGTATTTATGACGTTTCGGGTTTTCCATTCTCAAAAGTGAGAATAAAATAAGAATACAGTCGCGAAAAGTTGGTTTGAAAGCAATTTGGTACAGCTTAATTGGTCACTTAAAATATTTGGTAAATCTGGCCTCAGTTTCGCAAAATGAATGTCAGATTTATTTAATTAGTTATAGCAGTATGTTTTGGTCTATTGAAAAAGCATGGACATAAGAAATTTAGAATTTTGTGTTCTTTTTGTCGGTTGAGTGAGGGTTTTTCAAGGCATATGAGTGCCCCTTCGTATATTTTCTAGTATTTTTGTGTAACAAATTTTTTTCTATAATACTAAAATGTTCTTCAAAATAATTTAGTTTTTCTTTATTGTTAGCGTTGTCTTGGTCAGTGCCTAGTACTTCAAAAAATTTTTGTTGATAAATTGGAGCACGTTAAAATGTGTTCATTTTAAAACTGACGCTTCGGACGTTCGATGATTTTTGTCCTAGTGTGTAAAGTTGTGTGTTTCGCCTACATACGACGCAATCATTATTTAGCATACATTACAGTTTTTGGTCATAGCTTTTTTGCGGTTTTAAAAGGGGGTGAATCACGCTGTCCAATTTTATTGTTGGTGAAAACTATTTTAAGTTTGTAATTTGGTGTGTACTGGGTTTACAATTTTATTAATACTCGTGGCAACATTTGAGCATCTTTGACTTGTATACTGTGAAGAAAAGGTATAATTGTTCAAAAATCAGGGTTTTTCAAGATCTGCTATACGCCTTTTCTGCATAATCTGATTTTTGAAAATTCCGATTTTGAACCTTCTGCGATTTTTTGATCAAGCAAGTGAGCTGGGTACTGGTTTTTAAAATAGATATTTCTGGAAATTTGTATAGCCCAATCTCTTGCTTCATCTGTGGTAGTAGAGTGGTGACACCGGTATAGTTCGCCTGTAAATGCACTTCATTTTGTAACTTTTTTGGACTTACACCAGTTTTGTTAGTTAATTGAACAGTCAGTTTGCTGTAGGTTTTCTGTAGTGTTCTAAAATTAAACGGTTTTTGCTACTGTTTGTATTAAAAAACCAAAAATCCCTAATTTAGACACACTACAGAAAACCTACAACGGGCAACCTGACTGTTTAATTAACTACAAAACTGGTATTGTAAGTCCAAAAAAGTTTACAAATATGAGTGCATATTTACAGGCGACGTATACCGGTGTCACCACTCTACTCACCACAGATGACAGCCAGAGATTGGGCTATACAAATTTCCAGAAATTATCTATTTTACAAAACCAGTACCAGCTTCACTTGCCTTGATCAAAAATCGCAAGAAGTTCAAAATCGGAATTTTCAAAAATCAGATTATGCGGAAAAGCGCTATTAGCAGATCTTGAAAAACCTCTTGCATTTTGACATTATACCTTTTCTTCACGTATCACAATCAAAAGATGCCTCAAATGTTGCCACGAGTATTATAGAAAGTTGTAAACCCAGTACACACCACAATTACAAACTTAAAATAGTTTTCACCACAATAAAATTGAGCAGGTGATTCACCCCTTTTTAAAAACCGCAAAAAGCTATGGACCAAAACTGTAATGCTACTGCTATAAAATGATTTGCGTCGTATATAGGCGAAACACACCACACTTTTTACACACTAGGATCAACAAATCATCGAACGTCCGACGCTGTCAGTTTTAACCATGAACACATTCTTAACGTGCTCAATTTATCAACAAAAACTTTTTGTGACAGTAACTAGGCACCCTGACCAGGACAACGTAAAATAAAGAAAAAACTAAATTATTGTTGAAAGAACATTTTCAGTATTATAGAAAACAAATTCTGTTAGCACAAAAATACTAAGAAAATATACGAAGGGGCACTCATATGCCTAATCGAAATAACCCTCACTCAACACGACAAAAGAACACAAAATTCTAAATTTCTTATGTCCATGCTTTTTCAATAGACCAAAACATACTGCTACAACCTAATTAAATAAATCTGACATTCATTTTGCGAAACTGAGGCCAGATTTACCAAATATTTTAGTGGCCAATTAAGCTGTACCAAATTGCTTTCAAACCAACTTTTCGCGACTGTATTCTTATTTTATTCTCACTTATGAGATTGCAAAACCCGAAACGTCAATAAATACTATTTTTTAATAGAAACATTATAATATTAAATGTCTCAAAAAACAACAGAATATATAAAAGAGTCCTACAAATCTGAAAAGTTAGGACCAAGGACAGTTTTTGACCGAGAGAATTTTTGCCGAAAATATTTTTTGATCAGACCAGTTAGTGGCGCTGTTTTGAGCGGTCAAAGTTTTCTTTTCAAAATAAAGGCAAATGTGTATGGGAATTTTTCATCGATAGTATTTTTTCCGGATTAAGAAAAAATTCTGCTCCAGATTGACATCAGATAATTTTTGCCCGAAAAAAACAACGGATGTAGCACCAGAAATGGAGGTGCAAAAAAAAAGACACGTTAAGGGGGTAGCGGTCGCAAAAATGTACTTTTGTACTCCACTTTACCAGAATACTAAACTACAGTCCCTACCCCCTCGAAATGCAAAAAAAAAATTAAAAAAGTAGGCATTTCAAGGGGGCAAAGGGGATTATGCGGATTTCAAGCGGGGTGCCTTTTTTCTAAAGAAAAATAGTTTTTTTCTTGATATTTTTATGTTTTTTCGATTCTTTGAACAGTTCTACACAAAATACGAATTGTGGTTTGCTGAATTTTTAGTTTCAAAGACTTAAAAGTTCAAATTAAAATTTTCTAGAAATTTTAAAATTTAATAATACGAATAGATGTTTAGAAAACAATTAAGGGGTTTTTATTCATAAATTAATATACAGAATACAGTGGAAGTCGGTGCTTATAAATTAATGATGTTTAAAAGTTTAAATAAAGGTTAACTTATTAAAATAAGGCAATTGAATGCGAGATTTTAGATTTTATAAATTAAAATCTTTTGGTTTTTTGAAAAAATGCGTTATTGGCATTTGAAGTTTTCTTTTTGGAGCGGATACATAAATTAATTCAACATCTTGTGTTTCTGGCACTAACTCAAGAATAATAGAATCATTTTCAAAATGATTTTCGGCATTGACATTTTCACAGAAGTCAAAAACCAGAATTTAAAATAAATTAAGGCAGTGTAATTTGTTGACAAATTAAAACAACTGATCGTTAAAAGCCGATCTATTTGGCTGATTCTGTAGGGTGTTTTTAAGTGGCTAACTACCCGCAGGCAGTATGTAAACAGATACTGTTTACATAATGTATGCCGCATAACACGGCGGACTGGACTTCACTGTTGCCTGACTGAACTGTCTTAACAGTAATGTTTTTTTTTAAAGAGTGAGTTTCAAAAACGGCGAAAATAAAATATTATGGTAAAAGCGAGATATTACTGTGCGATATGGCTGTCGATGGAACGTCTAGTCACCGCAATATTCCGGTGACTCAAGTGACACTGATCAATAATCAATGCTCTCTTTTTGTAGTCGATCTTTTCCAGCTGACCAAGCATACAGCCGTCAACATAGCCGCTGAAGTTCTACGTGAGCAACCGTGGTGGGACCAAGCAAAAAGTAAAATAAGGGGAATTGCCAGTGACACTGCAGCGAATCAAATCGCAGCTAATAGAATAATTAAAGAAAGGTTGGTGTCCGACGGTATCGACCTGAGAAGTTATAGATGCACTATGCATCTTGTAAGCAACAGAATACGAATTAAAATTTTATTATATCTTAAAAATTTAACTTATGTTTTGACGATTTCAAGTAAAATTTAAGTATGTACAATAAAAAAAATCAGATAGTTGAAGATTTTCAAATAAGTGCATACGTGTCTCATGGCTTTTTTTGTTTGAATATCTCAAATTATTAATTGGATGAAATTTGATTTAGTGTGTGTTTTTTGGCACCTCCATTTCCGGTGCTACGTCCTTTGAATTTTTCGGGAAAAAATTGTGAGATAGCATTCTGGAGCAGAATTTTATTCTGAATTCGAAAAAAATACTATCGATGAAAATTTCCGATACACATTTGCCTTTATTTTGAAACGTCTTAAAAACCGTTTTTTGAGCCCCTGAAACAGCGCCACCGAGTGGTCGGAGCAAGAAACATTTTTCCTATAGATGCTGAAACCGTTTCCACAAAATTTAGACACTGTTTATTCTTGCAGGGTTGTTTCGAGATATATATACGGCGATATATATTTTGGCGATATTGGCATATTCGGCGATATTGGCACATTCGGCGATATGGAAAAATATAAATTTTTTTGTTTAATAAATCGAAAAAACGCCTAAGCTTTCGAAATGACATCATATGTCGAACATTTTTTGAATTTTATAATGAGGTTCCCAATAAATTCGTATGAAGTAAGTCATCAAAATGTTTAGAATTAAATACTGCACTGAAGGCAATCAAATAAAAGGTAAAAATACTAGATTTGGGAAAGTCACTCTCGAAAATGACGTCATTCATGACGCTAAAAAAGTAATTTGAGATATAAATATAACTTTTTTTTTCAACGTTTCGGGTTATTCCATTTTCAAGAGAGTTTATTCTGTATCATACATCCGGCACAATATATAATTAACTGTATGACGATTTGAAATAAGAAATTTCAAAATTAAAAATGGGTATCGATGTTTTTTAGCTATCTTGTAGAGAATTTTTTTCTGGTCATTTTAAGACGTAGGATTTTTTTCAGTCTTGATATTTTAAAAAAAAATGGTTTAAAGGTGCGAACAGTGACCTTTTAGTCCTCGGGTTCTCACGAGAGTTAAAATAGCGGTACCACAAATAAAATAAGCTGACTCGACAGCAAAAAGTTTTCTCCAGGGTGGTTTTTAATTGCAACGTTATCGAATATACCGGCTGGTCAAAATTAACCGGTAAAGTATAGCTTCCGGTACCGAAATTGATATTTCAATGTTTTACATAAACTAAAAGATGCGCAATAATCGGTTTTTTGAAAACGGTATTATGTATAAGGGGTCATAAGTGACCTCAAAGAGCCGCTAGAGGGGAATTTATATCATTGGAAAATACCACTTTCAGTTTTCAATCAGGATATAAATACCCTTATGGGCCCGGCCCCTTCACTTATACCCCTAGTTCATAATACCGTTTCCAGAAAACCAATAATTGCGCATCTTTTGGTACATGTAAATCATTGAAATATCACTTCCGGTACCGGAAGCTATACTTTACCAGTTAATTTTGACCAGCTGGCACATTCGATAACGTTGCGATTAAAAATCCTTCGCTGTCAAGTCAGCTTATTTTATTTGTTATACCGCTATTTTAACTCCCGTGAGAACCCGAGGACTAAAATGTCACTTTTCGCACCTTTCAACCGTTTTTCAGAAAAAAATTTCAAAACTAAAAAAATCCTGGGTCTTGAAATGACCAGAAAAACATTCTCTACAAAATAGCTTGAAAACACTGATACCCATTTTTGAGTTTTGAAATTTCTTATTTCAAATCGTCTACATATGTACTATGTTGTATATAAATTATATAATATAATCTGTATTGTGAAAACATTCAATATTAGTGTTAACTCGTGTATGATAGTTCATATTAATTTACACTTTGATAAACAGTTTTTCCAACTCTAAGCCAAAAATGCTTCAAAATATTTAAATGTTCAAACATTTACTATTTATTTAAATGCGAATTAAATTAGATTTTCTGATTTTTGTCTTTTCAAACTCTGCATACAAACGCTGAATAATTTTGAAAATTTGTATGTGAAAGTAGATCGTGAACTTTAAACAAATTATAATGACGACTGTTGAACCTGTAATAAATAAGGAGGAAAAGTCAGAAATTGAGAAAAATGATTTTGGAAAAAGTCGAGAAGGGCCTTACGGGTAATTTTAGAATTTCGTCTTTAGTAAATAAATCTTTTATTTAATCTGTAAGAGTCAGACCATAGTTTGGATGTTACTAAATCAATAAAAAAATGTGATATTAAAAGGAAATTACAGCTCGAACTCTTGTTTCTTTATCGGACATGAATATTTCAAAAACTTATTTGGTGAAATCAGACAAATGATTTTTAAGAATTTTTATTTTTAAAGCTTGATTTTCGTTCTCGAAAATTAAATAATGAAAGTACACAATCCTGAAAATAAGTTTAACATTACAAGCACTTTTGACATTTTCGTCAATATAAATACAGACAGAAGTATATTTTTTCGTTCAAGAAGTGCAAATCGCGTAGGCGTTCGAAATGAAGTTATTATTTGAACATTTTTTTATTTTGTTAAGAACTTGTACGATAGGTTTAAAACGGAGTGAATACGGTATTCAGAATACCTCAAGTGCGTGGAATTAAATACTTCACCAGATGTCATCGAACAATAATTAAAAAGAGTTGAGTTTTGGAAATTCATTCTTAAAAAATGACGTCATTCATAACGCACTATAACTAATTTGGAATTTAAATACCAAATTACATAGGCTTTTTTCGGCCAAATGGGCACTTTCGGCGATATTTTTCGGCTATAACTTATAATGCTCCTAAAGTTATTAACCCTTGGAGGCTCCGGACTATTTTCAAAACCCCCTGTAGATTAAATACCAGAAATCGCAAGTTGCTTCTGAATGATTAACTTTTTAGGAAAAAATNTCAAAATTTTCAAAAATACTTTTTCTAAATTCTTTGGGAAAATTAATGATGAATGGCTACCTCGGATTTTCTATACCTCTTCTAGTATCTGTTTTTGTTACAAGGCGCTCTACTTCCGTGAAAGAGAATTTTTGAAGAAATTTTCGAGAACTTCCAAAGCCATCTACCCCCTTAAATTATCAAAAAAAGTTTTTTTTTTATTTGCATTCATTTTTCAATCACAATTTAAATAATCTCTGAGAATTTCTAAATTTTAACTCCGAGGAGGACAAAGTTAAAAAACTCACTTTTAAAACTTTGAGCATCCACAACCCCCTTAAAATTATAAAAAAAATTTTTCTAAAAATATTTTAGGCTTATTTGATATAAAACCCAAAAGTGCTCAAAAGGTTTTTTCTTAAATATTAAATGGTAAGTGGTCGAAATCCACGCTGCTGACGCTAGTTATAGGCTATAAATTATAAGGCTCCTGTAGTTATTAAGAGGTAAGAGATGGTCAACCTCAAATATAATTTTAAAATGCACAAAATTTATTGGAAAAGCCGAGAAAAATCCAAACTGATAAAAAATAATCACATAAATAAATTCAGAAAAAAAAGCTTAAATTATAAAAGTTAAATAAATTAATCATAGAGTTTTCGGCTTTTATCCATCGTGTCTGCAATGGTTGAACACCGTCGGTTGGGCTGTCAGATTTCTATGTGTATTTATTGCAATATATGGCTTTACTACAAATGGTGCCTTGCTAACTTCTATATCAACAATCGAAAAACGTTTCGATTTCAACTCAGCACAATCTGGAATTATTTTAGTTTCTTATGATATTGGCTTTCTTATTTTCTGTATACCTTTAGGATTGGTTAGGAAAAAATTGCCCTTAAAAATGTAAGAGACTATTATTACCGGTAGTATCTTAACTAGTATTCTAAACTTGAATTATCATCTTTCAGTATGATTCATACTGAAAGATAATATTGTATGACTGAACACCATAAAGTTTGATAAATACAAAAAAAAACGGGTGACTTTAAATGATTGCACCCCACATTTAACTTTAGAAATTTCAGCTGCAAAAATAAGCAAAAAAGTTAAATTTAAAGGCTATAGACTATAGCCTATAGTTGCCACTAGAAAGGTTTTAGCCTAAAACTTCTAGGCATGAAAGTGTTAAAAGAGAAGTTTTTATTTAAAAAATTGGCACGATATTTTATTTTTATTCTTCTAATTTATAGTGCATACATGTTAGATTCTCTTTGTTATGAAAAATCCAGAATTTTGAAAAAAAAATGAGTTCATTCATGAACTTCATTACAGGATGTCTCATTTTTTGGCTTCGTTTTCTCACGACGCTATGTTTACGCCAATAAAAATGCTTGGTTTCAAACAGTGACTCCTTCTTAAAAACAAGCCATAGTTTGTTCCTTATGACTGTCCAATCACAGCACTCGCTTGGTGAACGTACTTATAGCGTCGTAAGGGAACGACGCTTAAAAAAGGAGACATCCTGTGAGAACCTCATTAAAATTTATCATATCTGAGTTTAAATATATGTCGATAAAATGTATTTTTAGGAAGCTTAGATACATATTTACGCAAAATTAATATCGTAATTTTCTTAAAACACATTAAAACGACGAAATTATACAGTAGAATTGAAGGTTTTTATATTTTTAGATAGATTGTATCACGGAAGCTTCCACAATAAAAATAAGCGTCCTTATCTTTTGCTATACCAAATTAGTTAAACTAATAGTATCAATTGTGAGGTGCTAAGTACCTGATGCTTTCGGAGACGCCAAGACAAAATTTGACAAAACGGCACGAGATATTTTACAAAAGGTCTTTGCCTTTCATAAAGAATGAAAAATCATTAATTCTGGCCTCAAAGATCACCTTTTTCACCACTAGAAGCAAAATAAAATATGGTTAAAAATACATTCTCATCCAATTCAGAATATTTTTATCGAAATAAAAATCTGGGAAGAGTTTTTGGACTTTCTGGATGTTTCATCTTATCTTCAGCTTTTATGTACTGTATTCCACATTTTGCTAGTCCCTATATTACTGAAGTTCAAAGTCAGAATAAAAGTCTAATTTGTGCTTCGGATTCATTTTCGACCATGAAAGAAATTTCAAGTGAATCACAAAGTGGATGGTTTCCAATGTTCATTGCTGCAGGAATCACCATGGGAATAGGAAAGGTTCTCAACTTTATTTTTTGTGGATAATTTAAAACGAAAAATTTTCGAGTAAATACATACAAAATATTTATTTTTGGAATCACCTTAAGGGCCTCGGTGCATTTTGGCAGATTTGCACTTTTTCAATTTTTTTTGTCTTCAAGGTAAACTTTTTGCCACCTCATAATTTTCAAATAAAAAGTATTTCAAACGTAAGTTGCCACTTTTAAGCTCACTTTGTATAATCTGTTTTTTTTTCAGATCGATTATTTTTACTTTATAAATCGTCTTTAAAATAAACACTCTAAAAACGCGCCTTTTGTACTTTAGGTGTCTAAATTACATGAAAATTTCTTTTTTCTTTTTTATTAATTAAAAGCTTCCAAAAATGGCCTCGATCACCATCGAAAATTTATATAATTTAATTTCATATGATTTCTACGTCAAAATCGAAAATTAAAATTTCCTAAAAAAGACGAAANGCATTTTTTTGATAATGTTCGGAACTTTTTTCAAAAATTTCTCATAATTTGTCGAATTCGGAAAGTTTAATTCGAACTCAAAATTTTCTTTAAAAGCAATAATTTGAAAATTCTGTAGTTACAAAAGTTGCCTGGATCATGAAACATAATTTTGATGGTATATTGACAAGAATATATAAACCCAGTAAAAAGTTTTTCATCAAGAGCCCATATCCGCGGATATCCGTATCTGTCAAAATGCACCGAGGCCCTTAATATTATTATAAATTAGTAAAACCAAATAAATGGCAAAAAAATAATATAAAATGTACATTTGAAAGTTTAGTGAAAAGTCAAAATTTTTGATCGAAAGCGTATCAACTTAAAATTTTAATAATTAAAAAATTGTATAAAATATATTTTGAAAAACCAGCACAATTTGAATTTTATTTGTTTTTATATCGCTTATTGTTTTCGAGGTGTAGTTTTATTCACATTAGATAAAGAAAATGGCTCCGTCTGTCTTTTTTCCCTATCCGATGTAGTAGAATGAACACACTCCTAGTACACCTCCCCCTTTACTAACTTGGCGACTCTCTAAGTGATATGTTTTTATCACATTTTTTTCGGCGATATGAATTAAGACCAAAAATATTTTGGGAAAGTATCATTTTGGCCACCGGAATATATGGGCACAGACCCCGAAAGTTCTCCTTATTTTCAATTTCAAGAATTTAGGTTAGTTTCAGAAATTGCTCATCGGGTCAAAAATGCAGATAATAATCTAGTGCCCTTAACCGACAGATCGTAGCTATTTGAAAAATGCAGGATCCAAACATTTGATTGGTTGTTCAGCCCAAATATGACCAATGAAATCTGCCTATTCTGCAATCTAGGGTTACAATTGGGTGCTAGTATCCCGCGTTTTTGTATTATTCAAATAGTTACGATCTGTCAACTGAGGGCCCTTAATCTATATTGGCAAAGTCGGCGATAACGAAAATGGAGGCTAGCAATTCCAGACAGAAAATATGAAATCAGCTTGATAATCAGAAGAATTAAGAGGTCCTGAAAACTCTTTGATATCATCCGTGTCTTCTGATACATAAGTTTTACAAGCGAGATTATAATTATCTCATCGATATCTGGTATATTTTTTTATCGCCAAATTGGTCGAATACTTGAACACAACTTCTTTATCAGTATAAATACAGAATATACGTGTTCGTGTATTTATAATACAGAAAATATTCTGAGTACACAAATTTTAAACCCGTTTTGTTACTCTTCTCGCTCTCTATTAGAGAGTCTCTAACTCGTGCAAATATTATGATTTCAAAATGAAAAAAATTATCGTCGACATTTTATAAGGAACATATAATTTTTCGGATAAATTTGCTGCATCTATTTCGATTATATTATTTATTATTCTTTTTGAAAAAGACATTATTTTTTTGAGTCGTCGATTGTAATTAATTTAGGTTCTTACTAAGATGATTTTTGTTTAGGACACTCCACCAGTTTTTGTTATCTAATAAAGATCTTAAAATATTTTTGGCAATGAAATTTTTGTCATATGATTAAAATGATATGACGCTTTTTAAGGGGTCTAATGACATTTTTTTTAAGTTTTTTCAATCAATTTTTAAGGGGTCAAATAACAATTTTTCATTTTTTTTATTAATTTTAGGGGGTGTCAAATTCCAAAAAATATATGAGAAAAAAGTTGTACTATTTGCCGAAAAATGACTTCGTTAAATGTAAAGTCCTAAAAATTGACTTTTCTTATTTTTTTACCGGGAAATTTCTGATATTAACGGAGTTAAATAAAAAATAAATTGATCATTTAGTTTTTCATCGCTTTCGATGCAAAAATTCGCTTGCGAATATTTTGTTCCATTCTCAAAGCGCAGCCACAAAACTGGATGGGGTCTTTTTAAAAAAACTGCATAAGGACTGTTTTTTTGAATTTTTTCTTCAATTTAAATAATAACCAATATCTAAGGCGCTATTGCATTATGGGTAACTGCAACCGCAGTCGTTGAAGACCAAAGTACTCCAGAAAACGGAGGTGCAAATATTGTGAAAATAAATTCGTTTTCAGTTATTGGTCCACTTGTCGGAATATTATCTGGTGCACTTTCATTGTCATTATGGGCAGATATAAATAATGCAGATAATATAACGATTGATTCTTCGGATGAAAACTGGATAGGGGCTTGGTGGTTGCCGTTTTTTGCAGACGGTTGCGTAGGCCTTGTTTTTATATGGTTTATGTTCGGCTTTCCTGGTCAATTTCCAGGAGCTGCTGATATCAAGAAAGCAAGGTAAAGGGCTCGTTGGTGCTGATTAACGTAAAAATTCGAACTACATTTTTCCAGAAATTGAGGAAGGAACTGATAAAAGTAACAGAATGTTAAATACTTTATCGAAAAAAAAATCTTGATAAATAGAATAATTTTTACTAATTACACTCTTTGAGTGTAAAATCATTGATTTGGCTCGTTTCTTAGTGTAATAAAAAAGTCGTAAAATAGATCCAAACTAAATCTTTAAACACATAGAAAACTGACACATGATTGCTCAATTCATTTTTAGTCGCTCGCTCATTGGCTAAATCTCGACAGCCTTCCTTTGCTTTTCTCGGAAAAAATTAACATACTGTATTTTTTTTTCTTCAAAATAGTGAAATATTGGGAACGGAAATTTCGCCATAAGTGGAGTATAATAGTTAAAAATTATTCAGATTCGAAAATAATACAATTTATAAAATTGCAGATTCGGATGCATGGACAAAAACTTTCAAGAATATCGTTTCTAACCCCATTTGGATTTGCAGCACTATTTGTGGATTCGGGTTTGGGTGAAATTTTGAACCATACTGTATGATTTTAATCAAATTTCATAAAAAAAATTCAAGGTTGATTGTTAGTTTTGAATAAACTATGCGATCATAACTGGTTCAGGTTTTCGAGGGCTTGAAATTACCCTTGCATATTTGCGGTGACATTTTATGAGTGACAAAGCCTAAACATACAACATATCATTTTCCCAGCCAAAGTGGCTCTCAGTAGTAAATAGGGTCTCCAGTGGAGACTCTCCACAACTTTTTAATTTTGACTTTTGGAAACGACTCATCTGATTGATTACTTAGATAGGTCAAACTGACCACATATAAAAACATTGGTCAGAATCGGACCAGTTTTCATCGAAAAGCATTTAAGATTTATCAAAACTTTTTGAAACTTTTTGAAACCAAATTGAGAAGTGGTCCGAGTCGGATCAATTTGCTTTTTGACAATTCTCCGAGTATGTTTGGTCATTTTGAGCTATAGCAAAACTCAATTCGATGAGTTGTTTACAAAAACCAAAATGTAGACGGTGTGGACATCATATTTACTACTGAGCGGTTCACTGCGACTCGATTATGTCGGAAAACTAGGCGGCATGCCTTAACGAGTCAAAGTACACCACTACTACAGTGTAGATCAAGATGTAATGTTAAGAATACATTTAATTAAAATATGATACAAAAATCGGTAAATTGATCGAGGTCAGAAATAGGATTTTTAATTAATTAACTGTTTCGAGTCAAAAATTTCTCTATCATTTGAAAATCCGATCCCTGATTCTGGATCCAAAATTCTGATTTTGAAATATATGATTAAATTTCAACCTATTAGAGTGATTCTTTTCTCATAAGTGCAATTATGGGTTATGGAATGAAATTTCTTCAAGAGCAGTATAATGTGACTGCATCAGTAGCTGCAATTTGTGGCGGTTTGGTTGCTTTTGGTGGTTTGATCGGAGCAGTTTTACCAATTATTGGAATAAAATATTTAAAATGGAGAGGATCAACGTGTTTAGCAGTTTGTAGTATTTCTTCTGTAATGGATTTTCTTAAGACAATGTTGAGTTTAGGTTGTCCGCAGACAAAACTGATTTTCTCGAAATTACCCTAAAAAGTTCAGAAATTTTCAGGAAAATAACAAATTGTGATTAAAGCTCTGCTTTAATTTAGCCACAAGGTGGCCAAAAATGAAATTTAGTTTATTTTTGCTTTTTTTCGCCAAAGTGTGTCAGCGATACAGGCGTTTTTCATATTTAAATTCAAGAGTAAATAATTTAGAACATTTTTAGACCCACAATTAGAAAATCTGAGGGGTTTATTAAATATTTATTTTGTCTTAAAGAGTTATTAATACTAAATGTTTTTGACGAAATGGACCAAATTTATGGTCATGAATCGTAAAAACACTCAAAAAATAGGAACTGGATAAAAAGGTCCTATGAATCTGAAAATTTGGGACTTAGGATAGTTTTTGGTGCCAAAAATATTGGTCTAAAAACAATTTTGGTGCTGAAAATTTTGGTCTAAAATTTTTTGGCTCCAATATCTAGGTGGCGTTGTTAGAGGCAGGGGTCGGAAATACCTGTCCTGTCTTTGTCCACCTGTCCTGTCCTGAATTTTAAGGTCAAAAACTGTTTTTTAAGACTTTTCCTCCCTTGTTGGGTTAAATGTAATTTATCATATGTTTGCATCAAAGATAGTTTTTATTCAACGTTTCGGCTAAACAGCGATTATCAGTGTAAGAAATGTGGATGAAAAGGATTCGAATATTAATATTTTGAACGTGAAATCATGGTCGATTAAAATGACTCATGTCACATGGTCGTCGATCATTGATATAACTAAGTACTTTTTCTTTGAGGCTGGATTACTAACTTTCCTGAAGATGAACTTTCATAATTTTTTGAAAGTAAGACTTTGCTCAATATTAAGGGGTTGGTCGTCGAAAATTTGACTTTTTCTCACGTCAAAAGGAAATTTCTGATTATGCACATCATCGGAAAGAGAGATTTCTGCTGATATTGTTCATAAAATAATAAGAAGAATCTATAATCAGACAAAGACAAAAATTAGTTTTATATTTTTGACTTTTGGATTTTTCTAAAAGCTCTAAAGACCAGTGAAGTCCCTCGAAAAATTAATTTAATATGAACAAATTGTAATACAGGGGGGGGGCATATCATCGAAAGTTTTTGCCAAAAAATTTCGATGATATTCGGAACCCCCTTTGTACTGGGCGCCTATATAACGCAGGAAGTTTTTGGCCAAATTGAGTAGGTTTTTGGCTTATTCGACGATATTGGCCCCTCCCCTGTATTTGATATCAAACAGTGTCCCCATATATTTCGGTCATTAACAATATTTACTAAGCTGTGGTGATTCTCAGTAGCATCGAACGACTGCCGCTGGTGAAAATGCCCAGAGTTTTGTAAACACCCGGCACAATTTCCGCTTAAAATAAAAAAAAATTGCGATAATGATCGATTTCTGCAAAAGCCATTGAGATGCCTTTTCGTCCACTACGTGACGTCTGTCTAACTAGAGTTAAACAAGTAAATTAAAAAAAATATATTCTTGATTATGAAAATCCAAAACAGTTTTGGCCATATCAGTTTATATACCGACTTTATTGGTTGCTCCATGTGGTAATGACCAATTTTATGGTGTTTTTAATGTAAATGGAATACCAGAAACTCCAAATTTTGTCAAAAATCCCTGTATGGAAAACTGTGATTGCACACAAAGTTATTTTCAGCCAATTTGTGATCTATCGACAAAAATTTCATACTATTCGCCATGCTATGCAGGAAACGGTTAAAATTCGGTAAAAATTCCAATATTTATGAATACTCCAAGTAAATTTGTATAAATAAACAAGTTTTTTATCAATAGAAATTCACGAGATACTAAGATTGAGTTCGACTGCGTTCATAGACTGTAGATATGGGAAACCCAAAAAGTACATTTTGTTCAGTTTTTTCAGAGATTTCGAAAAGTGACCAAAAAATTTCGGAAAATACGGCCTTTTGATTGGTCAAAAAAAAACAAGTCATAAATCAGAAACTAATCCTGAACTTTCTTTGCCATACTTTTCTGAGGTTTATGATATAGAAAATTAAAATAGGTTTTCATCATAAATCTCGAGATATTCGCGATACAAAATTGCCGAAATATCAAAAATGACCAAAAATTGGTGTATTTTGCTCTAGAACATATTAAACCTGGCGACCTTTTTTTCTAGATCGCTTTAAAATGTAGCGCGTCCACAGGACTATCTTTTGAGCTTTTCAAATTTTCCAGTACATTCCGGAAGTCTTCTTTGTACGATAGACTAATTCAATTTTTTTGTCAATGCTGTATTTGATAATTTTTTTCATTTTTTTACTTTATAATGTTATTTTTAACCAACAAAAAGGATGTACTACCGCGTTCAACGGGAGTTATACTGGGTGCAATTGTGTGGCTGAATCCGAAAATGGCCCTAACATGATTGACGGTAAATGTGAAAATGAATGTGGCACTCTTTATGTAACTACTGGACTATTTATCACTGTTTTCATCCTATTATACATTCCGTTTCCATTGGTTTAGGGTTAGAAATTTATACTAAGAATATTTGAATTTTTGAAAAAACTTTTAATAATCATTTGTTTTATAATCAAACCCTTTGTTAGTTCCAACGGCCTGTTTAAGAACTATAGAGTCGAAAGATAAATCATTTTCAATGGCATTACAAACTTTCCTTTTAAGAATATGTGGAGCCATACCAGGAAAATGCCAAACTATTTTGAAATTTTCAGTTCATTATAAAATATACCACAGTTGATAATATGTCTATTGATAATAAAATCCATTTTTTTGGAAAAATTTCATAAACGAAAAAAATCCTGGATCTTAAAATGACCAGAAAAAAATTTTCCACAAGATGCGAGTTTTCCCAAGATTATACTTACTGGTCTCGTAGAACTTTGACGTCAGAGACACGTCTAGGGCGTCTTTCGATTACACAAGAGTCAATGTGTATTGACCAATGAAATCACACGATTCTTTAGATCTCTGTTGTCAAAGTTCTACGCGACCAGTAAGAATAATCTTTGATGTAACATTATTATACCGAAATGACGCGTCATGACGTGAAGAAACAACTTAAAATATACATACATGCGTCAATTAATTTATTATTAAGATATTTATAAATACATTGAAAGCGTCAATTATTATAAGCATGCTTTTAAGTACGTAAATTATTATTAGTTAATAAGATAATTAATCAATAAAATACCTCAATTTTTATTATAAATATATATTTATATACTGTTTATAAAATAATAAAAAAAAACTTTTTTAATCGATTGATTTGCGTATTTTCCGTTTTTATAAATATCCTTTTTCCAACGGAACTCCATCTCAAAAACGTTAACTATCTCTATTGCGCCGTCGTTCTGAATCACCACTGATTGCTGGTATAAGTATTGTCTTAGTGATTGTTGAGTTGATGTACACACCGGATCAAATTAGCGGTCATATCAAGCATCCTTGGCCTATAATCATAAGACAATCAGTAAGACAAAATTAGTGGGATTCGAGCACGCGCTATGGAGATAGTAAACGTTTTTTGAGGTGGAGTTCTGATGGGAAAAGGATAAATAATTTATCTATTTTTTTCCTACTTTGGCCAATAAAAGTGACATTTGTTTTATTATAACCAGAATTTTTTATAATTATTTTATGGATTACAGTCCCTCAGAGGACCGATCCTGAATATTTGAAAAATGCGGAATCTGAGGATTTGATTGGTTGATTCCTTCCAAATCTGATCAATGAAATTGGCCTATTGTGCAATCAAGGGTTTTGATTGGCTGCTAGTATCCCGCGTTGTTTGTATTATCTAAATATTGAGAATCTGTTTTCTGAGGGTCTGTTATCTATAATAACCGTTAATTCTCTTCCCAATATAATAATTTCAGCTGGAATAAAATAATTTTGGTATTTGAAACTGAGGACCAATTATTATTGGAAGTTTAATCGATAAAACTTGCGTCATTTGGCAGTACTATCCAGATGGAGAACGAGGATCATGTTTTTTGTATGACAATACGGAATTGGCCAATGCCTTTCTGGTTTTCCGTGAGTAATAACAGTATGTAATATTTAAGATAAGCAATTCAGTTCCAGCTAGCACCTGATCATACGCACGATGATTGGCTCGTGTTCAAAAATCTTCTCTGTATGATATTTTGTGAATTTAAAGTTAAACTGTGAGCGGGGGTGTTGAAAATGAAGGTGATCTCCATAGCACGTGTTCGAATCCCACAAGTGTTGTCTTAGTGATTGACTTAGTGATTACGCACCGATCAACTCTGGTGCTCCCAATATCAAGCACCCTTACTTATTATTATACGGTATAATAATAGGTAAAAGTACTTGATATTGGGAGCGGCAAAGTTGATTGATATATAATTTATACCCACGACAATCACTTAGACATTAGTGGGATTCGAACACGCGCTATAGAGATAACCCCCATTTTTGAGATTTACTTTGGTTGGAGAAAAAATTTTATAAAAAAGAGGTGCTTTAACTAGACAACCAAAAATTTAAATGATATTTAGTAATTTACAATAATTGTTAAAAAATGTCTGTTTATTTAAAATAATTGTTGAAAAAATTAATAATTTTTAATAATTCTTGATAATTTTTAACAATTGGGAATAGCGTTTGATAATTCTTCCTACTTTTCTAATAATTTTGTTAGTAATTTAAATTAATTCAAATATTTTTTAGCTCTTGCCATGAAACTTTTATCCACTGTTTGTTATTTCACTGCAACATGGTTTGCGTACAAAAATGAAAAAAGAATAAAAGCTGGAAAAGCAAATGACGAAGAAATCACGAAGAATAAGGAAGATAATAACATAGAAACGAATATGTAAAATTGACATTGTAAATGTTAAAATTTAAGTTTTAGATTTTTTCACTCAAATTACACATTTTATTCTTTATTTCAATAATAAATGATATTTATTTCACATCTCAGAAAAATTTTAGGCAGATTTATGCCGGTAATTTGCTGTATTTAATAGTGTCGGAGTTCATCAGAAAAAAGCAAATTTTTATGCAATTTATTGTCCATGGTGACTGAAATTTGCATTTTTAATCGTTCGAAAAAAATCTTATTCGTTTTTTTCGATATTTTAATTGCTTTATTATCAATAACTGAATCGCACTTAGAAGTATTTCCAAAGCGGGCCAATCAATGCCTGATTATTCTGAAACGTTGAAAAAAGCAGAAACACTGTCTTTAGACACCTTGAAGTTAAAAATATTAATTCGTTTTTTTCTTAATAAAGCATATAATATGCTGCATATTGACAAATGTTTCTAAAGTTTCAAACTTTGTTCTGGAAATTATCGAATCATACATGCTTCTGTTGAGAAAATTCACATATATAACATTTTGAAAATTTTAAGCAAGACAAAACAAAACTCTTTGAATTTTTAAAATCTTCTGTTTAAAAATTAAAATCTCCAAAGCCACCCTAATAATCTGTCAAATCTGTTTTATAAAAATGAGGATGAATCGACAAATAATTATCAAGAAAATACCGCTGAGAAAAAAAAATTTAGTGGGATTTTTAGGAGCTTAATTTAAAGCTCATGGAAATTTATTTTAAAGTATTTTACAGGATAAGAGAATCAGATAAATTATATCAAATCAAAGGTAATTTCATTGCAGGCTTGTTAACGCGATTCTGTACTAATTTCTAGATCCCGATTCAAAAAATTTGTTTGAAAATATCGTTAATGCCGTTACTGTCGAAATCCTTTGAACAATTTAATATTGTTTATAAAAAATGTTTAGGTTATACGAAAAAGTTACAGTTTGTAACCTTATTTTTCTAAAGTTTTCCCTACAAAGTTTTCCCTGTATAATTATTTCCTACGAGCTTTCCGACGACAAAGTTCATTTAGCGTTTAGTTATCCTCATTCGACCTAAAGATTAAATTTATAGCCTATAAATTATAGGCCTTACTAAGCGGGCCCTTTCAAATTGATTTAAATCGTAAAAAACCATAGGTAAGTAACGTTATGTTAGTTTTAACGAGTTTTAATCGATTAACTGATACATTGGTTAAAAAATATATCACAAAAAAAAATTCGAGAGGAACATTATTAAATTTTTAAACATTCCAAGAGAGGGGCAGAATTTAAGAGAAAAATAATTCTCATTTGGAAATCAACGTTGTAATTACTCTTCGTGTGAAAATTCTGAACTCTCTACGACTTACTTCTCTCATTTTGATTTTTTTTTGCTTAAATTAGGCCTTTTAATTGATGCCTATAGCTCCAAAACGCAACATTTTATAATTACAAAAAAAAAGTTGATCATGAAGGTAAGATTGGAAATATTTATAACAAAAAAATTCATCAACCTTTATAGCTGCTTAAAAGGTCGAAAATTTCAAGTGTTTACAAATTTTTAATTTTACAAGTTTTTTTTGTTGTACCTTACGTATTGTCTCAAATTAAGAAAAACGACTTTTCAACGAATCATTCAGTGTAATTTGACAAAATCCTTGGCCACCCACGTGAATTGTTTACTTTGTAAAATGTCTACTTCATTAAATGTCTACTTTGTAAAATGTCAACTTTGTAAAATGTCAACTTTGTAAAATGTTTACTTTGTTAAAATGTTTACTTCGTGTGCGTGAAATGTCTACTTTGTCTGATGGAAATTTCAATATATAATATAGTTTATTTAAGTCGGACACAGATTTAAAATTTAGCTATGTAAAATGTCTACTTTTGGTCTTTATTGTTATAATAGTAAAATGAAAAATGGTCATTTCTACTATTATAACATTAAAAGACAAAAGTAGACATTTTACATAGCTAAATTTTAAATCTGTTCAGACTTTAATATAAACTATATTATATAGTTGAAATTTCACATCAAGACAAAAGTAGACATTTTATCGAAGTAAAAACATTTTACAAAGTAAACATTTTACAAAGTTGACATTTTACAAACCATAGAGTTTTTTTTAAAGTTGACAATTCACTGTACAAATCATTATAAGAAAGAATACTTTTGACATGTTCGGAAAAATAGATATTTCAAATTTAATCAACAAAAAGTAGACATTTCACAAGGAAAACATTTTACTTAGTAGACATTTCACAATAAGACATTGAGAGTGATTTCCAAGCAAAAGTAGTCATTGTATTGTTCAAAAAATCGTATGAAGAATAGTTTTCGTAAATTGACTTAATTTAATACATCTGAGAATCAAACGACAAATAATTTGAATATAATAATATAAACAGAATGGTTCACTTGATTTTTAAAGAAAACTTAATTGTCGTTTATATTATGAAACTTGGGTAGAAACTAGTTAGAGAAGTTAACGTTTTATTGAATTGAATAATTCGAAGCAAAAATTATTTCCTTCTTTATGAGAAAAATGAACTGAGAGGTCAATTTAGGGCTTATGAAAACATTATTTGTTAAAAATTGGGGTCTATTTCGAAATTTTTTCTGGGAAATTTGGATATACATTAGTTATGCTGCAGATAAAAGGGTAATTTAATCGTAGTAGCAGTTTATATTATGTTAAAACTAGCAATGTATAAAATATAAGGATACTGTATCCTGGATACAGTATACTGCCCAAGGTCGCAAAAATAATCTATAATGACTCTTTTTTTATTCATAACTGTATAATATGTAAAATTCAATTATTCAATTTCTAGCTCAATTCTGATTGGTTCAAATTTGAATGAATCAGAGTTTTTCGTTTCGACTCAGTTTCGATGTATTTTTTATGCAGATTTTGAATATTTTATATTTTAAAAAATGTTTATTATTTAACTTTGCTAATTTTTCGTGATCCAAAAACAAAAAAAAATGTAAAAAAAACCTGGAATTTTGAAGATTATTTAAAGAAAATAAGTTTTAGCGTGAACAGCCCTATCTGAGGCCTTACTTGATTCCAAGTGAAAATAATTGAGGTGTGAAATCGGCTAGATAAGATCGGTTTTAAAAACTAAGGGGATCAATCCTAATATATATGGTAGATTCTTACATTCAGAATGAAATCGAATAATCATAAAACATAATTTTGATTATTATATTTTGGATTTTGATCATGTATTTTATTTTTATGTGACTGGTAGTCACTAATTTTCTCTCAAATCCAGGAACAGGAGTCTTTTTATTAAATCACGCCCAAATTTTCGTATCATTTACTTACAAACCCCTCTTACAGGCGATTATATATATAATATAAATTTATAGACTATAAATTATAGTATCAATTGTATATTGCACGGTGAGTCACCGTCGGTGACAGTAAAAACTGGGTAATTTATTAGTCGTAAAAACTTAATGTTCGCCGGAAATCATTAATTATACAGTATCGAAAAAAAACACTACAAATTGTCGCTTCAGAGTTTACGTTTTTGGCTAATGCTAACAATTTTGTAAAGTCACTAGTTAAATTAATATCAATTATATATATCGAAGATTATACTTGTACATTCATTTCAATTGTGACGTCATAATTTCAGCCGTCAAATTTCGGCCATCTTGAGTCAAGATTCTTGACTGAAAACACCATAAAATTAAAATGCTATTAAAATCAATTGGCTTATTCTCTTTTTTTGAAACCTGAAAATATCAAAACGATCGGAACTTTTTTTCGAAACACTATTTCTACAAAATAAGAGAAATTATGACGTCACGATTGAAATAAATTTTATTTGGACTCTAAGGGGGTATCCGACGGGTTTTACTGATTTTCAAACGTTAGCCTGAGCTAACCTCAACTCGTTTCAAGTCTAAACTTCGATTTAGAGATATTTAAATTTTCAATAAATGGTGTTAAACTTTTTTCTATGACCGGAGTCCGGTATTTCTATGACCGGAGTCCGGCCGGTATATCGGTCCAAAAAGTGAATTTTTCCATTTTTTGGTACAACTAGATTTTTATTATAATCTACAATTTTTATCATAATTAAGCTCTTAGATGCATTCAAAGTTTATTTATCCTCAAATTTGTCAAAAATACTATTTTGAAGAAAAATTACAAATATTTTGTGAGTAAAAATCATAATTTTTAAAACATTTTTGTCAGTAAGTTGCACAATAAAAATAAGTTGCAAAATTTGTCAGATCCAATGTCTAGATCACGAGAAAATTTTTTATCGAAATTCATTTTTTTAGGTTTTTATAAGCAAACCGTTAACAAACATGAGAATTCAGCTAAAATCAGCTTTCTATCACTTCTGAGTCTCGAAATACAGCCTCCGTTGGATACTCCAAATTTCTGGATTTAAAAAATTATTTGAAAATTTGTTTTTTCGAAAATTAAATCTTTTTTATGTTCATTCTCAAAATTCAACTCAGAGTGAGCTAATGCAACAAAAATGAAAGTGAACGATGTATAACTTCAAAAGATACAGTGTGGTTAATGAAAAAATAACTTGGAAAAAATAGAAATTTTTGGAATTTTTGTTACAAATTTTTTTAATTTTTTGGAAAGCAAACCAGTAACAAAAATGAGAATGCAGCTAAAATTAGCTTCCTATCACTTCTGAGTCTCGAGATACAGCCTCCGTCGGATACCCCTCTTAAAAGTTTCAAGATATACAGTATTCATACTGTAGTGACTACTGTTATTTACTCTGCGATTTAGTCATTCATTTGAAGGAGTACTCGCTGTATCATCGGCTGGCATAACGAAATATTTTTTACTGGATTTATAATTCGTTATTAAAACATAAATCTTGATTGTTTCGATTGAATAGGGGAAAATTGTTCAAAAAACTTATATTATTTACGAATTTGAAATGTTGAAGTTTTTCTCATAATTATAACATTGAATGCCAAATGGTCTTATCTAAATCTATGTTGAACAACTTAAACTCATTGTTCGATCAAATAAGAGAAAAAAAGTTCCAGAAGTAAAATCAGAGAAAAAAATTTAAAAAAAATGTAAAAGTGCCTCAAAATTGTTGATAATAATTATTAATGTTTCACCTTTAAACTTGGCTGCGCAGAGCTATCTCGGCGGCTGGGCTTTACAGGCTGGCGGTTAAAATAAAGGGTTAATTACCCGATTTTTGGTTAGCTAAATAAGTCGATAAAAGTTTAAAAGTTAAATTAGCGACTATAAAAAAGTAATAATTTTTGGAATAACAGCCAGGATTTACGCAATCTAAAACAGGAAAGTACTCCTATAAGACCATTAGAATAATTTTGATTGATCCATTTTATTGACCTTTTATGGTGGGCAATTCGGTTACACGCTTTCCTCGAGTTTTATTCTATTTTCTATTAAAGTATGAATTTTCTACTTGCAAATGTTTTGTTAAAATACATAATGCGGCATTATTAATGCCTTTTAAATTTAATATGCAATTTTTGTGGAAGGGATTGTGGGTGTTCCTAACAATGACCACCTTTACAAAACAAAAAATCTATCTTGGTTTCATTTTTAAATACCAATACAAACTTTCTACAAAAGCTTTACCATCAGTTGGTGAAACTTCCATGGCCCATGAATCATGGGTGTGCTTTTGTGATTGAGTTCTATATTTATTAAGAATATACCTCTCACACTATCAGGAATATCCCGGCCCTACTACTAAAAACACACTACGTTTACTATACAGGGCCGGGATATTCCAGATAGTGTGAAACGGGGATATGCAAAAAATTACCATTTTTTGGAAAAATCGGGATAAATCTATCTTCTCTAAGGTCAAATTTTCAAATTTGCCCAAATTTTGGCAAAAGCTAGCTATTAATTAAAAAAACAATTTACTGGGTCTCTTCTTTTAATTTCAACGCTCACCTCGAAAAATTTATTTCTAAGGTTATTCGAAAAAAAAATCGAAAAATAGTTCATAAATTTTTGAAAATGAGGTCCAAAGAAAACACTGAAAAGAAAGCTGACTTTTGTCAAGACGTGCGTTGTACGTCAAGTTGATATAATTAAGTTTTAGTCGTCGAATTAAAAAAAACGATAATTTTCAACTTAAGTTCAAAAAGATACTTAGAAAAAATCAAAAATTTTCTAATGCTTTGATTGCTGGTACATTTTCTAACCAAGTTCGATCAATTTGGAACATTTTAAATGTCCCTAAGACCCTATAAAAACAGCAATCTCGAGACCCTTACGCTTTCAAATTGATATGTGGAAAGTCGTAAAAACCTGACCTAAACGTAAAACAAAGTGTTTGTCAGTCATTTCTCCGATTTTGATTATGATCTATTTTTTTAGGAAATTTTACTGAATACAGAGATGGTACAGAAGATAAAAAATGGATCTTTACTGAGAATAAATTGGTTGTGTAACATGGATCAATGTCCAAGATTAGGACCGGTAACATGGACCGTTTTAGGAAAAAAAGTTAATATTGAAAACATTTTTTATCTAATATTTTGAACTTATACATAAACATATACATGTTATTTAGCTGGTATTTAAAGTTTAAAGTTTCAACCGATCAAAATAAAAGGTTTATTATTTTTTTGGCAGGTTAACAAATCGACGATTTGAAATAAGAAATTTCAAAAGTGAAAAATGAGTACCGATTTTATTATCGCATCTTGTAGAGATTTTTTCTGGTCATTTTAAGGACTTTTTAGATTTTTTTCAAAACAACAGTTGTCAAATGAATTTTAATTTGGCTCTAGCATCGTTAATGGTCCTAATTGACACATAGTTCATAATATTGTATCCAGAAAACCGCTTCTGGTGCATCTTTTGAAAGTATAAATTTTCGAAAATGTGGTTAACGGTACCGGTTGCAAACGTTCATATTTTTAATTTCTCAACATACTTAAGTATCTGTAAAATATGAAAAACCACTTTTCTACATTAACTCCATTCCAACTTGACCCGATGTGAGAATTTTTTTTGAAGGCCGATATTCATAAACCTCAGGCATTTTCGGTGTGTTATGCGCTAATTAGTGGGAGAATCGATTATCCATATGAAAAATTTCCTTAATATGAAAGTTTTTTTTTCATGAAAAAAGAGAAAAACAGCTTTTTAGGAAAAAAAATTTGACCTTCAATTGCGTTTAAATATCAAAAAATCTCCTGACTTTGAAAAGAAAAGTAGCCTATAACACCCGAAATTTAATTTAGATTAGAACGATTTAATTAGATTTTGAATTAAATAAACATTTATATAAATGCGTGCCAAATGGCACAAACCAGGTGTCACAAGCAAGTGTTGTTTAATTTCATCAGTAGCTCAGAAACGAATATCGATTGACCCTTCATCGGTTGAAATACGGAAATCAAACATAGATACCAGAAAATAAAACAACTGATTCTGCCTGATTTTTAAAAGAAAATTCAAAAAAGTATCAATAAAAAATTTTGGACTTGATTTGCGAATAAAGTTTTCATAATATTCTAAAAAAAGTCGACAAAAAGGACAAAATAACATGTTATGATTTTTTAAACAGCATTCAGAAAAATATGTAAACATGCATGAAAAAATTAAAGTGGCTATTTTTTCAGATTCATTGACAGATTTCAAGAAAAAAAAACAAAAAATTTGGGTGAAAATGCGTGAAATTTTAATAATGTTTTAAATTTTTTGGGAAATTTTACGAATTCAAAAATAAAAGTTCAAAACTCAAATCTTTTCCTAAAATAGATAAAAAAATATTTTAATGAGCTGATACACATTTTTCTGGTTCAGCTAACGATAATAAGCAAAAAAAAATAACCAACTAATTATTTTCGTAAGTTAAATTGACGCCAGTCTGCCACACGCTGCTACCCCTTAATAAGGATAAGAAAACAAAAAGTTGCGAAATTTACTATCACTCGACTATAGAAGTGCAATAATCGAGATGAAATTAAACCTTAATTTATATTTGCAATTACCTCATAATAAACTTCAAATGATTTTTCATTGCTCTGTCTAAAAATATTATATGTTTTCATCTACAATTCTCTAGTATAATGACTCTTAAATTTTTGGAATCTAATTTCTTGTGTTGAGAAAGAAAAAGAGAACCTCACGCCTACGCATGATTCTTCTTTCCACTGATTCTTATGTTCTCAGTGTTCCGAAGTTTGGACTTCTAGGACTGCTTTATTTAAACGGAGGCCAATTTTAAATGCAATAAAAGTCTTAGAAATTTCGTGACGATTCTTTTACGGGGTCTTTCACGTGATTTGAGTACTTTTGAAAAAAAAGTCATTGTACAGAAATTAAAAAAAAGACTCAAATTACGTCAAAAAAATTCCAGACAACTTCAAACGTTTTGAAGAACTTTTTCTCATTAACACCAATATCCGAATAAAATCAGGTGACGAAATAATTCAAAAATAAGGTTTGAAATATGTCATAGATAAATCTTATTTCTCGAAAATAAGATCACGTGACGTGTTTGGCAAATATGTATTATGTTCAAAAACTCTTAAATTAGGTGTAATTGGCTCAAAAAATTTTCGGCTAATTTGATCACTATTTGTTTACTTTCCATCAAAACCTTATTCCTAATTTGAAGCGTCACGTGATCGCTTTTGGACTTTGGTGTAATGGGAAAAAAGTCTAAAAAACTTCTAAGAATCACTTACTCTTTCAAAAATTGATTTAAGCAATTTTTGGGAAAAACAGTACTACTTTTACCAACCTTATTCCTTTAATATACGGTCACGTGATCATTTTCGGGCTATGATGTATTGGAAAAATGTCTTAGAATTTTTTTTGATCACGGATGAAGGTTTGGACTTTGTGATTAAAAAAATTTTTGCAAAAAAATAAGTACTAAAAAACCTTCACTACTTTTAATACAGTAAAAATTTTCAAAAAAAAAACGCACAAACGTCATTTCTGTTTCAAAGTTTATCGATAACTTTATAATGATCTTGTCAGTAAATGATTAAGCGTCGTAAAATGCGATTAAATGTGTGCGGCAACAAGTTGGCTAAAATCGAGTCTACGAGTTAAAAACACACTACGTTTCCTAATCAGGGCCCGGATATTCACAAAAGTGTGAATAAGGGATATTTATTGTATGTGATAAATAATAAAAATCAAAAGAAAATTACCGCTTTAAAGCCAAAACCTTTCTAAAAATAATCTAGGCAAATTTATTACGAAAAATCCTTATTTTTTGTAGAAACTACCGGACAAACAAGCCTCAAATTTTTTTTTTTGGGAATTTTATTATTACATTAAATAAAATTAATATGAATGAAATAAAGACTCAAAAATGATGTGCAGGTCAAAATCCGATCAAAAAATCAGGATATATTCGTTAAGATTCTGAATATTTTTAAAATAAAATCATATGTCTCGCTATAGGATTACCGGGACCTCAAGAGTACGAAATCCTAAATATTTAATGATACAACACACGCGGAAGAATACTGGCACCCAATCAAAACCCTTTGATCGCACGAATAGGCCGATTCATTTGTTCAGATTTGAGAATGAATCAACCCAATCAAATGCTCAGATTTTGCATTTTTCAAATATTTAGGATTTGTACTCTGAGGTCCGGTAATCCATATAATATATGCATATATGATATATTGAATCATTCAAATATTCAGTACCTGTTTGGTGAGAGTCTTTAATCTAAATTAAAAATAGCAAGTTTTATTAATACAATCTTTAAGTATTTAATCATAGAATTACGTTGATGCTCAAGTGATTATTTTGTACCTTCCGTATTGTTTCGCATATTTTATCTTATTTAATAAATTACTTTTTTTGGGTATTTTATTCGAATAAATAAATGACGATTTTATTGATAAAATATTGATAACATTTTTAATGGTTACTATTTTTACGTTTCTATTTTTACATTGACGTCATTTTTTTTCACTTAATAGTAATTTTGAAATACTCAAGTTGGAATTTTGAAATACTCAAGTTTGAAACCCTTTATGACCCTTTTTATTAATCTAATAGATGTGGGCTGAAAAGAAGAGAAAGCGGCCTCATGAGTGGCTAGAAAAGGTCTTAGGAGTGTTAGGATTGGCTCCCTCAACCCCATCTATTAGATTAATCAAAAGGTCATAAATGAAATCGATATATCGAAGATTATACTTGTGCGTTCTTTTTCACTCACACGTGATAACTGTGGTGGGTGACCGACACGATTCTCATACTATGTGTGATGTGATTGACCACCAGTCACAGTTATCACGTGTGAGTCTTCGATATTTCTGCATTCAAAATTTTAAATTTGCAAATTTTCATGTTTAGCGCTAGAATGTTTTACCGCTTCAGGCAAAAATATAATTATTCATCTAATTTTCAGAAGAATCGTATCATTCGATCCCCATCGAAATTCTCGATATTCTGCATTTTGCAAGAGGGAGCTTTAAACGTTTATATCGGATTTAGTACAACGATTCACTTTTTACCTCGACGCCACTTGAGAATCACGCAGTATATCCTTTTTTTCAACCAGAGTGGATCTTGAAAATGAGGGTCATCTATATAGCGCGTGTTCGAATCCCACTGATGTTGTCTAAGTGATTGCCTTAGTGATAACGCACTTATCAACTTTGGCGCTCTCAATATCAAGCACCCTTGCCTATTACCATACCAAAGACAGTCACTAAGACAACATTAGTGGGATTCGAACACGCGCTATAGATAGCTCTCATTTTCGATATCCACTTAGGTTGGAAAAAGGATATCACTTTATTCTAGCTCATAGATGTTATAACAATCTTCATTATTTGATTTTCGACGCACAAGAGTATTGAGTTAAAATTCAGTCAAACTAATCAGTCACTGCGGGGAAGTTTTTGATTTCACCTGGCTATCTATTTGGCTTGGAAAAGGCGCTGATTGGCTGAGACGCTCACGCTTTTTCAACACTACGGGTTTCCTTGATAAGTATTGTAAAAATTATGGACATTGCTAAAAACAATACCACTGCCTGAATATTCAAATTATGGTCAAGTATGTTTTTGGTTACGAAATATTAATTTTTATAAAGTACTGAATATATTATTAATGATGATTAATGGAACTTATTATATGGATATTTCGCGAATTCCAACACCACAGCTTTATAAAGATGAATCAACAGATTTAAGAATGCAAATAGAAAGAACAAATATAGAAATGGGGTCAAATTACATTTATTTTCAAACTATATTACAAATTTGGAACGAGTGAGATTTTTAACTCTCAGTGTTGCTTTTCGGTCACGCGTGACCAAAGTCCGTTTTTTCTATATTATCTTGTTTAATTCTAGTAAATATTATTTAAGACGACGTTATGAGTTTAACGGTAAATTTATTAACAACAAATTTTTTAACATAAATGTTTTAATAAAAAAACAATTTTAACCCTCAAAGTTATTTTGCACAAAAAGGTCCATTTTCTTTTTTTTTATTTTTTTCTATTTTTTAAATGGTTACAAAAATGGTTCAAACAAATTTCCGAATAGTTTTCAAAGTATGACTTTTCAGCGTTGAAAATCAAATTATTTAAAATTACTGAATTTTCTGTCAACAATGACACTAAAAAATCGAATTAATTAATCAATCCATCGCTTTGATTTGAAAGTTGTAAGAAAATTCATTACAATTTACTCTATAATTCAAAAAAAATTACCATCTACCAATTCCGATCAACTCCAAGGTATGACTTTTAAAATTTTTGGATACAAATTTCCATTCTCTTCGTGAAGTTCACGGCGTGAACCCTTGAACGTCAAGAAAATACATTTTAATTTTGTAAAAGAGATAAAAATTATTTAAATTATATCTTGTTTTCGAAAAAAAAATTTCAAAAACTTTAGGAAAATAATTTTCGACACGTGCAGCCACGGGGAAAATTGTTTTTACAAAAAATAAATTAACGATTAAACGAACATTATCAAATATGAATTTGTAATGTTTATTTTATCAATTTTCTAAGATAGCCTGTTTAATACAATTTTAAAATCAAAATTATCAAATTTAAAAATTACAAATTCTTAGGGTTAAAAAAGTCTCATTTGAAAAATACATATTCAAGATCTCTGAGTCTACTTTACATTTTTAAGTTTATAT
>SCLH01001582.1:17311-43424 GCA_004367855.1 Oikopleura vanhoeffeni | reverse complement strand
AGTAGAAAAATGTGGTATTATTGGTGTTTAATACAACTTGTATGAAAGGTGACTGTCACGCAACCTTGAATATGCTTTCTAGTCTCTTTTGCCTTACACTTTCTGCCCAGCTATAAATTTAAGCGCACCCGATAGTCTTGCGGCTGTGGATCTTTTTTAATACTCCAGTTTTTCATCATTTTATAAATTTGACCCTTAAAAAAGCTTTAGAGCAGTGTCAATTAGATTATAATAGCTTGAAAAAGGTACTAGAAATAAGCAAAAAGGAGCTTAAGAAAGAAAAAGAATTGCGGATTTCGTCCATTCCAGCAGAAGAAACAATATCAGATAACGCAGAGGATTTGCCTGAATATTCACCGATATCATTTTCAGAAGAAACTGGAGATCCAAACGACGTTATCGATATTGATACAAAACCAGAACATATAAATACACTGGAAGATGACTTTAAGGTAAAAAATCTATTGAAGAAAATATAAATTTTGATTATAAATAGGCTGTCCAAGACGTTTACGTAAAATTTTACAAATATGCAGGCATGATAATCTAATAAAGAATTATCAGCGAATATTGAACTTTCTCTTATTCCCAACCGAAGTGCCTCTCAGTAGTAAATAGGGTGTCCTAACCGTTTAATTTGGCTTTTGGAAACGATTTATCCGATTGATTTGATAAATAGCTCAAAATTGGACCATTTTTTTCATAAAACATTTGAGATTTATTTTAAGTTTTTGAAAAAAAGTAGGAAATTGGTCCGATTCGATCAAATTTTTTCTATTTTCCCTGAATTTGAAATGAATACACATATGTATCAAAACATTTAAGAAGAAATTTGACCACTTTTCTTTATTTTCATAAAACATTCGAGATTTATTATAAGGTGAAAATGGTCCGATTTGAAACATTTTTTTTTATTTGATATGATTATTTTAAGCTCTCTTAAATATCAATCGGATGAATTTCAAAAAGACGAAATGTTAATGGTGTGGACACCCTATTCACTACTGAGAGGCACTTTGGCTGCGTCTAATAAGTTTGAGTTGAACGTAGTTAACTTTTATTTTCTCTAATAAACGTGAAACAATAGTCTGATGATCCATTACACTGGGTGTACCCTTATTCGTACACCTCAGCTCGGCCAAAAATCGTTCGGATAAGGGTACAACGTTCGGATAAGGGTACACCGAGTGTACATAACCTACTCTTCAAGAAGCATGATGCCCATACCTCACCTGTAGAAAATAGCAAAAGTTATTCATCAAGCTAAATAAGAGTACTCAACCATAGATCCGAGAATTATTCAGGATTATTTGTTGCGAAATTGGAACTTCAAAAAGATCAAAACATTTTGAAGTTTATTTTTTATTGTGGTCGGTTTATTTTGTAAGCCAGAAGTCACCGGTTCACTAAGCTTTAAAATACGCGAAGCTTTTACAATTGTTAAATTGGCAATAAAAAGAGGAGCCGGACATATTTACCGGTAATTTTATGATAAAATGTTATAATTAATTACTTGACGTTAAAATTATGACTAAATTTAGTGAAAGAAAAACCGTCTTTTTTTGGTTTTGAGAAAAAATCCCTAACTTTTTCTAGAACACGGACCGGAAGGTATATTTTTTTTGGAGTCTTTTTCAAATTGTCTGATCTACATGGTATTATAAAAACAAATAAAATGACTTGTGATGAGCATTTTTGAGATTGTCCAATCAGAGCGCTCGCTTGAAATTTCACAAAATTTTCAAATTCGCAAATATCTTTTAAAGATAAACAAGTTCTCAAAAAATAAAGTTATTCAAAGTCCATCTTCGCACTTTTGGGACATTCTTGAACAACCTTTGCATCTTACTTAGATATATATTAAATCCCGGAAGAGTGGCCTTTATTAGTAAATCAAGCCAAAATTTTGGTTTGATTTACTATTAAAGGCCACTCTTCCGGGATTTAAGATATTGCACCGATCCCAAAATCTCGGGACAAAATTACAATTAAGTTCGCATAATAAGTCGTTCGAGTTTATTTTTTCCAAATAATTTGATGTTTTCACGAACAACTATTAGTTTTATCAGCCGTTTTATGTTTATCAGCATGTAAACATCACATTAGCTCAACCGCTGTAACTATCTATTTACAAGGCGAAACTGGCATATTCTGGGCATTATTACAGGAAAACTATGAAAGATAAAAACATTTCTGAAGCAGACTTTGAAGGCATAACCTTTTCCTAGCGATTCAGTAATACTAATTCTTTACCATGATAAAAATCATTTTTTAACCGAAGTTAACAAAGAGCTTTTTCCGAATTTTCAGCTATTGCAAAAACAGATTATTTTGTAAACAACACATTTTTGTTTCGACCTTTTTTCTAAAAAAATTCTACGATATTTGACAATATAGGCACTTTCGGCGATATGGAGACAGAAATATTTTTTTACGTTTAAAAAACAAAAACGCGTAGGTTTTCGAAATGACGTCATAATTTGGAAAGTTTACAATTTTATTAGGAGTTTTACAATAAATTAAAATGAAGCTAAATACCAAAATTTGTAGAATTACGTACTCTACCAAACCTAATCAAATACAAATTCAAAATAGAAGATTTGAAAAATGTAATCTTGAATGACGTCATTTATGACGCACTCAAAGCAATTTTTAATAAAACCTCAAACGCCTACGCAATTTCGAAAAATTGGCTGATTCGGTTATATGGGCACTGACAGGAAATCCACCTGAAATTTCAGAAAATTAAGAGATATTTCTGATATTTTTATTTTTTAGGGTGATGACAGTGATAATTTATTCCGAGCATTATTTGATGATATCGAAGAGTTTGATGCTCCACCAGAAGTGTCATATTCTGATAAGAAAACGGTTGTGGTGCTCGTCAATTGTCCTCCGCTAGTTCGTGAAATTGCAGCTGATGTCAGAATGATGCATAGACAAGTTATAAGGTTAATAAACAAAAAGGTGAGAATTAAACAGAATTAAAATTTCCCGTCTGATTCGTGGTATATTCTTCGGCTTATCTTTTAACTGTATGCGGCAAAAATTGAATGATCAAAATACAGTGAGTTCACATTTATGATTGAAATGATAAATGTGGGCCGAAAATTTGAAATTTTGAATTGAAATTTTCACCACAAGAATAAATCACAAACATTTCTTCGTAATACAAAATAATTTGTAAACTTAAAACTTACTCATTTCACACAAATTTGAGGGTAAAAAAATTTTTCAAAAAAAAGTTTAAAAATAAATGAATTTTCGATATTTTGGAAATAAACTCCTTTTTTAAATATCTCAAAAATACTACCCACTCCGAGCCTCGGAGTCCGAGGGCACCGCTTCTAGCGTGGAAGTAATAGGGGGCTCTGATTGGAAGAGATGACGAAGAAGTAATGTTATTTTTACAAATTGGGGCCGATCAGGTTCCTTGAATTTACTTTATGCATGATACAGGATGTCCCATTTTTTAGCCTCGTTCCCCTCATGACGCTATGGACACTCCAGCCAATGAAAATGCTTTGTTTTGCCTTCTTAAAAACAAGCAATTGTTTGTGCCTCATCACTGCCCAATCACAGAGCTAGCTTGATGAAAGTATTTCTAGCGTCGTAAAGGAACGAGGCCTTAAAAATAGGACATACTGTAATTAATTTTTGATTTATAATCGATTAATTATTAATTTGCTATTAATTTATGATTTATTTATTTTGAATTTATTATTAATTTATTGATTAATTATCAATCTTTAATTTATTTATTATCAATTATTCATTAATTTATAATCAATTATTCATAAATGTTATTTATTGTTATAATTGTTATTAATTTATTACAAATTATTAACTGTTATAAAACTGTTTTTGGTCATTGATCACTAATTTATCAACTAATATAATATGTAAATGAATATAAATTATTCATATAATTGAATATAAATATCATAATAAATTCATATGATATAAATTGGAATATAAATTATATAGAAATTAAGCCTGCAGGATTTTTTCTTAGTTTTTTGTTTGATTATCGCCGACATTTATTTGTTATAAAAAAACTTTTAAAAAATCCGCAAATTTTTTTTTATTTTTAGTACCCATCCTTAAATCTTCGAGTTATATTCTGGGCCGAGGGAACTGTGCCAGAAGAAGCACTTTTCCGTGATGTGCACCCTACAAAACAAATGCCTCTAATTGCCCTACAGGGAGCATACAAAGGATATTATGACGATGCAGTTGCAATCGTATGGATTGAACATCATTTGACCTTTATTGACCCAAATAACATGGTCAAAATTGTTAATCATGTCACAAATATGCAAAAGTAAGTTAAAATCAAAAATTTAACTCTGATAAAATTTTTTCTCCGGCTTTACATTAAAAAAAGGCAAATTCTCTAAGCTACAAAAAACATGAAGTATTTTCTGTAATTTCAAATCGTTTTTTGGTGCTAAAGGCTGAAAAGAGTAGAAAAATGAGATTTTTTCGGCATTTTACCAAGGTAAAAGCCCGTTTAAATATTATATCAGTATTAACAGGTCAGCCCGTTAACTTTCCTAAATAGGACTTTTGGTGATATTCCAAGTGTTCCGCCGACGAATTTTTTTGTCAAAATGACCCAAATTTTGTTCGAAAATTTTCTAACATTTTATTTTTAATTTTTTTTCCATGATATAGCAACTTCGAACTTCGAGTACAAGTGTTAATTACATTATATTTTTAGACAAACGATATTGTGCCTAAAGGGTAAAATATCGAACACAAAACAAGGTTGTTTGGATGATGCTATTGCTTTCACTCCATCCGCTGGAAAATTGATATTTATGAATGCAGCAAATCATCCAGGAACGGAGATGAATTAATTTTGGGAAAATTTGCAACATCAAAGTTTCTTTATTATGAAAATCTGGAAACAGCACGATTTTAATAGAAAATTTTTAAAATATTCTAGGATTTTTTTAATTTAATATTGTTTATAAAACGAACTGCTATGTTTTTCATAAAGTGCTCAATAATTGTATCGCAAAGCCCACTTTCAGCAAAATCAAGAATTCAAAAATGTAAAATAAGTATTGATTTCATAAAATTTAAAAAAAATAAATGACTTTG
This sequence comes from Oikopleura vanhoeffeni, assembly GCA_004367855.1. Classification (NCBI taxonomy): domain Eukaryota; kingdom Metazoa; phylum Chordata; class Appendicularia; order Copelata; family Oikopleuridae; genus Oikopleura; species Oikopleura vanhoeffeni. The sequence continues at coordinate 38,315 of SCLH01001582.1, read as the reverse complement.
AGATCAAATTGAAATCACTGTAGTAATTTAGTTCTATACGAAGAAAATTAAGAACTCTGGTTTTTTTTCTGAAAACTGGAGTTAAATGCCTAGTTGAAAAATATTTTGTAACCGGCTTTTATTGGTTAAGTATAGATAAATATTAATTTTTGGAAAGTGGATTAGTTTGAGCAGAAGGTTGTATCAATAGAAGGTTGCAAGAGACCGCGGCAGACCCACGCAACTCATTGTCTAAATATTTCTCCTTTATAAACTTCGCTGCGCATGCTCAAAAAAATTATTTTGTAGAAAAAAATAAATCTCTCTCAGGCCCAATGATGAAAGTCAAGAATGATTACAACAGTATAGCCAAATCCATTACATCATTATCTACTTATCTTGTTTCCATGGCAAATTTCAGCAAAGAATTTATCGGAATATCTTGCTTCAATTATCCAAAATATTCAAAAGCTTATCAAGTTTTCACTTCACATCCGACCCGCCGAGCTTTGCCAAAATTTTTAAAAGACAAAATGCCTCAAGCAAAAAGACTGACATTTACGCACTTACCGGTTACCTGTACCCTAGGAGGTTATGTCACCCTTGTGAAAACCTCGAGAACAAATTTATTAAGAAGAGATGAAATCAGAACATATTATCAAAAAAGTCTTATGAAGAAATATCCAGCTGAGTTTCCTATCTATTTCTTATTGGGGAGTGGCTCATCAACTGAAGAATCGTGGGTTCAGATTAGGGTGAAAAATATATTTCAAGTCTTGTATTTTATAAATTTAGGGTTCTCTAGTTTTAAAAATATTTTTATAGCGATGATAACAGTTTTGTTCACTTCGGGGAGTAAGCACCGTATTATAAAAATTAATTCTTTGGCCAAAAAATGACGATGAGCTGGCGTTCATAGCTCTAGAACCTTAATTGCGCTTATTAACGGAAGTTTATATAAGGGGCTCGTCGTCGCTGAATGAAGCTCAAGAAGCTTTTTTTTGCTATTTTATTTTTATGCTTTTTCATAAAGATATTGAGGATTACAATCAGATTGGTGGTTCACATTTTTCATACATAATCACAAAAGCACTGTTGGATACAAATATTTCGTATGAAATAAGTTAAAATTTCATGATTTTCGCAAAATTAAAGTGACTTAAAAATCCAGGGATGATATCAATTTTGATTATGGCACCTAAAATAAAATTAAAAAACGTTTTGGCATCGTAATTTTTATGTAACTTTAGTCTAGATGGCCAAAATTTGGCAGAAAAACTGAAAGTTTGACGTCACGTTTGAAATTAACATCAAAGTATGATCTTCGATATAAAGGAGACCACTATTTGGTCATAAGATTTGTACTATTTCCGAAGTTTGTCATTGCAAACCGCGATTTTTAACTTTTTATCGACGAACACATTAAAATTTATTTTGTTAAAATACTAGTATGAATTATATTAGTCAGTATTATACTGACTAATATAATACTGCATGAGATCTTGTTGTCAACAAGTTAATTAATAGACAGACTGGAGTTGTAATCAAGTGAAAAAATGTCTAAAAATTGATATATCTACACATATTCTCATGCTGGAACTTTGAGTTGATAACCGTCATTTAAATTGTATTTAAATACAATAGAAATGAGGTTTTTGTCAATTATGGATCACGAGTTATAGCACTGTCGGTTAGCCCCTAAATTAAATTATTTCTATCACAATGACATGCCAGGACAGACGAAGGATATAAGTTATACGGTATAATTCATACGGCGAGTAATACGGTATTAGTTATACAGTATAACTTATACCATAACTTATATAAGATAAAACAAAGTAGCTTCCTTCTTTAGCGCTCCACGTGTACATTAAAAACCTATGATTGCGTATTACGTCATACTCGACTACAGAGAGTATTCTCGAAATATTTTCAAAGCGATGCGATATTTTTAAAATTGAACGTTAACTCCCGTAGTGTCTTCCGAGCCATCCAAGGCTCGAAGGCCTAATCGCAATTTAGGACCCTTAATCAAGTATGAATGAAAATTTACAAAGTGATCGATCGACTATTTAGATAATTGACGTTTGTGCGTTTTTTTTTAGAAAATTTTTACTGTATTACAGTACTTATTTTTTGCAAAAAATCATCGAAAAAAGCCTTTGAGCGGGATCAGAAAAAAAATCTAAGACTTTTTTTTATTACACCATAGCCCCAAAATGATCACGTGACCGTATATTTAGGGAATAAGATTGGTAAAAGTAGTACTTTTTTTTTTCAAAAAAGTTGCTTACCCGGTGAGCACAGAAAAGAAAAGTTCCTGCAAGCGCACCGACACCGTATACTATAAGGACGTTCAACCGCGGTATTACAGAAGCCCAGGTAGTTAGAGATGTTTCATTTCTTTTTGCTACAAGAGTTCACAACGATTATTTTTGCATCCGACATTGTTTCGCAGAATTTGATTGTTTGGTTCTAGAGAATTTACGTGATAGAGGAAGGTACAGCATATCACGTTGTGATACAAGCTTACAGTGGTGTTCACACAATATTTTGGTATTGGATCATGCACAGAGTCTGACGCGTATGTTCATTCGTTTTTTTCTGTTTGAATTTATATTATCAAATCAAGAATTATTCTAACTAAAGGTTTAAATTTTGAGTGAAAAATCCACAGATTTTTAAGTTAAAAATGCGTTATTTGTCCCCGTAGTAAAAGGCAGATAAGCTACACTTCTAATATGTATTTCTGGGTTCGATGTGACTAATCAAGTGACTCTGTGGACAATATTTAATTGCTCGAATAATTTGTTTTAAGTAATTTAAAATTTTCGTGAAATACTTTAAAATTTAAAATTTGAATATCACTTTTTGAAAAAAATAATCTTGTTCCTGTTATACCAATTTAATGTCTTTGTTTTTGAGTGTCAAACCATGGACAGAAACACTTTTCCTAAAAATCTGCTATTTTCAAATTTTAATTGACGCGAATAGTTCGCATTTAATTTTTGTTAGAGTAAAAGATTGGAAAAAAAATCTCGAAAAACTCACCTCTCGGTAAATTGACAAAATCTTCCAAACAAAAAATAATGTCACTTTTTGAAGGTTACTTGCAAATTCTTTTATGTATCGAAGGAGAACAATTCTACGGAATGTGTTTTTTTGTTTGTTAGATGATTTTACAAAGTAGTGCTAGTCATTTATCGTAATTGCCACACGTTATCAAATCAATTTTGGAAAAAGTGGAAGTGGTTCTTAGCAGTTTTTAAGACTTGATTTTTAGAAAAGAAGGTTTGGTTCAAGTAAACAAATAGTGATCAAATTACGATTTTTGAGCCAATAAACACCTAATTCAAGAGGTTAACATAATAATATTTTCCCAAAAACGTCACGTGATCTTATTTTTCGAGAAATAAGGATTAATTTATGACATATTCCAAACCTTATTTTTGAGTTATTTCGTCACTTGTGTTTTATTCGGACTTTGTGTAATGCAAAAAAATCTTAAAAACGTTTGAAGTTGACCCGTGAATTTTTTTGACGTAATTTGAAGTCTTTTTTCAAATTACTGTAAATGCTTTCTTCAAAGTACTCAATCACATGGAAGACCCCTTAAAGAACGTCACGAATTTCTAAGACTTATTGCATTATTAATTGGCCTGGCCTATAAATAGAGCATTTCTAGAAGTCCAAACTCCGGAAAACTGATTACAAATAATGCGTAGGCCGGAAGAAGAAGAGAGAGTGATAAATTATTTCATGCGAGATAATCCATATTTTAAAAAATATTATTTTACATAGGAATGGTGATAAACACATTCAATTTTTTTTCAAGGCAATACCCAAATTGGCGACGGTTTAATATTTAATTTGAAAATGTCAAATTAACCTTAATTTGTGTTATTTATGCACTTGTTTATGAGAATCGGCCGAAATGAGAGAATATTTTAATTTTGCTTAAACCATTTGAGACTTTTTAAAAAATATCTTAACCAATGGTTTTTATAGGACTATAGGAAATTTCTTGAAAAATATGATATCATCTGAAAAAATATGATCGTTGATATGAATCTTCGGTTATTATTCTGATTTAAAACGCAAAGCCAGCGATGGCTCGAAACACTAAGGTCCAGACCGAGTTGATCGGCGCACTACGGGAGTTTAAATTATTTCTGAGGTTCTCTACTTACTGACGAAAAAACTTATAAAAGTACTCAACAAAATATTTTTGCCATATTTTGTCTGGTCATGCGTTGTGTGGCATGAAATTAAGTTGATTCAATTAGTAATTAAGGTGAAATAGTACCTCCAATTCCACCTTTTGGCGCCATCTGGTGAGAGGATTACACATCACAGATCCACGGGACTCTCACCGATCGTTTTTTGGGGTTGGCAGTTGAAGACCAAAGTATTAAAAGGCCATTTAAAATCTTGCTGTAAAACATTTTACTCAGAAAAATATGACATTGATGTAAATTCGAGCAAAATTAAGAACGAAAAAGTAAATTCGATAAATTTTTGAATGAAAATTTGACGAGAATATCGACAAAACAAATATTTGTTTTAAAAAAGACCAATTTCAAAATAAATAATTTTGTAATTTGTTTTCAATTTGAAAAAAAATACTATAAAAAACGCAAAAAATTTTTGTGAACAAGAATATCAGGATTTTTAAAAAGTTTTCGATTTTTTGCCCTTTTACTATTTTGCCCTTATACTGCCAACTCGTTTTGTTGCCTCCATTGAGTTTCTTATCAATTTGCTTTCGAAATAAATGCAGTTTATTTTTCATCTTATATTCTTGATATATTCTTCATCATTCATTAGTCAAAAATTGATAAAGAATCTGATGATTATGGTGATATTATTCAGTACAACTACTTGGATTCGTATGATAATCTACCAATGAAAACCTTTGCTGGCTATCAATTTTTCAATGAAAATTGTCCTAAAAAAAGTTATGTTATATTTCACGATGACGATGTTTTCATTAAATTGAACGAATTAAGAGGCCAAATGAACAAGATACCATCAGATGAGGCACACATAAAATGTTTAAAAGGAACGGTTTGTCGGAAAAGAATTATCAATCATTTTGCAGGTATCGTATCGAAACAAGATAATGATTGGTCAAAAATTATCCAATCAGCATGGAGGACTAAAAGTATCAAAAAAATACGCAAAAAAACCTACGCAATTTCACGATTTTTAGCCAAAATCCTACCAGTGCCAATATTGCCAAAAAAACTAATATCGCCAAAATTGCGTGGGCGTTTGAGATTTTTCTTACCAATAACTTTGAGTGCGTCACGAATGACGTCATATTACAAGATTGAATTTCTCAAATCTACTTTTTAAAATTTTTATTTGATTACGTTTGGTGGAGTATTAAATTCTACACATTTTGGTTTTTACTTCATTTGAACCTATTGTGAAATTCTCAATAAAATTGAAAAACCTTTCAAAATATGACGTCATTTCGAACGCCAACGCGTTTTTCATATTTGAGCAAAAAAATTATTTTTGTCCCCATATAGCCGAACATGCCCAATATTGCCGAAACTTTTTGGTGAAACTTTCGGCGATATCGGGCATCCCCCTGTATTTTTTGTTTTCATCATGAAATTTATCATATTTTGTTTATGAATTCCAATTGAAAATACTAAATTTTTCCAAAAATAACTTTCTCAGCAGTCTTTCAACGCTAACAAATAAACATACCGAAGCGAAGTATTCCACTTAAAATATAAAACTAAAAGTTCTAAAGCTTACTTAATGTTTCCGCTGCAACTAGGCTGTTATCGGTTTTCGTTTACTTTGAACTGATGATAGTTATGAAAAATCGGAAAAGTACATTTTGTAGAGAATTTAAAAAAAAAAATTTTACTTGGTCAGAATTTTGAAAATTTTCGAAAAAATCCGGGTTTTTTGATTGGTCAAAAATCAACTTTCTTCAAATGGAAAACTAGGGATTCAAACGTGTTTTTAAAAGTTGTTAGTCAAAAAATTGAATTTTTTTTGAGGAAGTGCTCTGAGTACACTCAAACGTTAGCTATTACATTATGTAATTTACATAGGCGCGCATTTCCAAAAAGTTTCGGCAAATATCCATTATTATCCCCGGGTAACACTAAAAACTTATTTGCCTGTTAAAAAATACGGAATAAGTTTTTAGTGTTACCCGGAGATAATAATGGATATAGTTAGGCAAATACAAAAAACAAAAAATGTGAGTATACCGAGTATACTGCTGAAACATTTTATGTTTTTTGATGATATGTAATGTACCTCATAAATCCAGCTTTGTAATATGTAAGGAGAAAGAGAACTTCCGCAAGAAGGTTTTCTATAATTTTTTTTTCAATTTATCCGAAATCCGCCCAAGCAAATCGAAATTTGAAAATTTAAAATGGCATTTTCGATCAAAAATATTGAGATTGAGAATTTGACCAGATGAAATAAAATTATCATCATTTCTCAATTGACCCGCCTATCGGTTCGTATTAAGAATCCAATGTGGTCGAAATAATCCGATAACAGCCTAGCTGCAACTCAAATTAAAGATTTTTGACAGTTTTTTAAAAAAATCTGACGTTTTCCCAGTTTTTATCCCTTTTTGCCATTGTATTTCAAATTAAAGATATGATAAATGTATAAAAATTAGGTTCCTCCTAAAAATTAAGAAAATGAATGCCAAAAAATGTTATATAACTAATAAGCCGTTTATGGTTTATCTGGAAAATTAATCTTTATAATTAACCTTAAACCTAAAATTAACCTTAATAACAGCCTAATTTAGAAAAAGCTTATTCCACGTGACATTTGAATAGTATAAAATGTAACTTAAATGGCTAAAATGTAAGTATAAACTACATAAACTATACTTACATTTAAACCATTAGTCTGTATAGTGGGAAAATTATGTACAATTATTTACGTTTCTCAGCCGTGAATAACAATGATCAATTTTATTTTTAAGATCTGAAGAAAGATTCAATANATCGATAAAGGTCTCTCAGATCACTGAATTGTTTATGTCCAACCATAATTTTGCAAAAAGATTAAATAGAGATAAAGTGCCAAATATCCCTTTATCACTTTTTGGTTAGATTGCGTAGCCACAACGTTAAAAACACACGTTAAAAGGAGTAGTGGCTACGCAATCTAACCAAAAGGTGATAAAGGGATATGCAAGGTCTTTTAAGAGGCTTTTAGTATTTTCAAATGACATTTTTATCATTTTATTGTCAAAATTCTATCAATTTGATATACATTTTGAAAATAGCGAAAGAAATTTACGATTTTTTTCATAATTTTTTTGAATTTGTGTTTTGTTATTTTTCATTTTTTTCGAAGCATGTCAAGTCTAAATTAAATAGCGCTTTTAAAAAATTTCAAATATAATTAAAAAAAAAATTTTCAATTTTTTTCAAAACCACTCAGTCAGAATAATAAATTTGACTGAAAAGTTTTCATGCCTAAATAAACCGTTTGAAAGGTAAATGTATCCCTGAAACTCCACCAAACTACATGGGAAAATACTTTACGTGGATTGACAATTATCCTCCAAATTATTTCATTCCAAAATATTCAAATGGTCAGTGTACTGGTCTAACAGCAGCCGCCGCCCGTCAAATTTATAAGGATAGGATCGAATAAATTATCAGAAATTTATGATAATTTAAAGTAAAGTTTTTCACATTCAAAAACCTTGCAATTGAAAATTATTGCAAACTTGCAAACATTGATATCCATTTTTTAGTTTTGAAATCCCTTAATTCAAATTGTCAGCTAGCTAACTACACCAACCAATTAAAAGAAAGATGAAAACAAAATCATCACAAGATTATTGAACGCGAGCCAATCATCATGCTCGATCAATAGAAAATTTCTTGAAACTTGACCTCTAAATTTTTCTTTGCCTATATCCCCTATTCACACTTTTGTGAATATCCCGGCCCTACTACTTAAAAACACACTACGTTTCCTAATCAGGGCCGGGATATTCACAAAAGTGTGAATAGGGGATATTTATAATGAAAAATTTTGACGCACTCTACGATGATTGAACAGGAATCAAAATAAAATCATAAATGTGAGGAGGTAGAACCCAGTTCAAACTCGAATTAAAAAAATAAGACGAACGATTTGTTCTTTATATTAACTTAATTATTGGCCGAGCTTTATCAAAAAATGATAGTTCAGTGATCGTGCATTTAGCAGCATTGTGCTCCGATAAACATAGTGGCTTGGATTATAAGTTAGAATTTTATATTCCAGCCTAATTTATAAACAAAAAAAAATTTATAGAGAAGTACATTTTTTCATAATATTGAAAAGCCATGTTAAATTTCCATACATTGTTCCTGACGAATCGTCAGTGACGATACAGTATGTATTTTTTTTGTGCGAAAATTCAAGAAAGATCCTTCCTCAAATGTTCCCGCGAAAAATAAATAAATACTGTAATACAGTAATGCAGTGTAGCATACTGTACATACAAAACGTTCGATCCCTATTTCCAGGTTGCAAGATTCACAGATTATGACCAATTTCGTATAGAAGATATGCTCTATACCGGCATCATGCGGGTGAAAGCAAATATTACATCAATTTCCGGAATGAATCCTGTTTGCGAACATTATCCGTCTTTGCCACCAAATAGTGGATATTTTAGGCATTTATCTACTGTTTATAGTCAGAATAAGCTCAATTTCAGACCGAGGCCATAAAACATAATGAGCTGATAAGAAAATGCCATGTAATGGAGACTTCATTATGAAGTACTGATAAAAAATCTTCATGAGTTGACACGAAGATTATAAAAACTATTGAACTGTGAAACAAAATTATTCAGTATACTGTATATAAAAAAATTAGTGAAATTAAACGAAGCTTTTTTAAACGAAGTATGAGCGTTGATCAATTTTAAATCTGTAACAGATTATCTGTTTTATCTCCAGGTAAAAATATACTACCAACTCAGCTCGAATAACACGTCTTTGATTGGTTTTCAGAAATTGACTTCTTCAACATGATAGGAATAGATTTCAAATATTTTGCGTAAAACGTCGGTGCCCTCTGAGTAGCAGGCGTGTAATTTCACCAAATTTTATTTTAATAGCCGTTCCAAAATGCCTGATCTTAAAACTTAGAACATTTTCTGTCATAAAATATATCCCCTATTCACACTTTTGTAAATATCCCGGCCCTCCTACTTAAAACACACTTAGTTTCCAGATCAGGGCCAGGATATTTACAAAAGTGTGAATAAGGGATATTGAAATGGGTGACAAAAATATTTGAATAATGCGACTGTTAAAACGTTATCCAATCACAGAGCAGTATTTCAAAAAATGGGCCCGAGCAAAAAAAATTTCGCGAGCTGATTCTTTTCCGCAATTTTTTATTTTAATCCATCATCGGAATCCCAAACTCCCTGTTCACCCTCAAAAAAAGCACCGTGCGGAGTGCCTCTAGAACACTACCTCCAATTTGTTGAAATTTAAATGTCAATCTTGCCATTTATATGGGTAATCAAATTAGTAGTGTCCTGAAGGCACTTCGGTAAAAACTGGTTAGGTTGAGATAATAAAATAAATAGTATTCTGAAAATAGTCGATATTTTATTTTAAAATATTTATTAAAATTATTAATTTATTTTATATTTGCATGCACGATAAGACTTCGGAGTTAAAAGTAACAAAAAACTGTAATTTGACTCCCTTTGACGGATCATTTGACAAAAAAATTTGCCAAAAAAATGTCGTCAAAAAGTTGTACCTGATGGTGAAATAGCGAATTTACGCTATGGGCAGTTTTCTCAGAATCGACTTTTTTAAATTTTACCGGTCAATTTCCGGTATAACCGGACATCCGTCGGAAAATCAAAAAAATTCGGTCTTTGAGTTTTTTTCTTGGCTGTTGGATGCAGAAATCCGTTTGAGAATATCTTGCTTTGTTAAAAAATGGCATGGGGACAAAGGGTGGGGTAACCTAAAAAAAGCTACCTTAGACCAAAAAACGAAAATAATCATTCGGAATAAAATTCTAAAATATCTAGATTACATTTTGTATTTTCCTCAAAATCGGTCAATTTTATTAAAAAATGGCTTATTTTCAAGTTTTCGGATCCGCCACTAAATGTAACATATCCTTTTACCAACCAAAGTCCATCTCAAAAACGTTTACTATCTCTATTGCGCGTGTTCGAATCTCATTAATGTTGTCTTAGTGATTGTCTTGAATATAATTATAGGCAAGGGTGCTTGATATTGGGAACGCTAAATTTGATCGGTGTGTAATCACTCAAGCAATCAATAAGACAATCACTTAGACAACATTAGTTGGATTCGAACACGCGCTATAATACACGCTTTTAAGATGGACTTTGGTTGGGAAAAGAGCTGCCTAGATTTACATTAGTGTGAACAAAGGATATATCATAAATTATCCCTATTCCGTTTTTTTCAGCACGCCTCATAATTTTGAGAAAGTGACCAATGAAATGGCGGGATTCTTGAATTAAGTCGAGAATCGAGTATTGTGATTGAACACTGGCTCAAAGTTATGACGCGTGCTGAGAAAGACTCAATAGGGATAATTTTCGATATAATTCACGAAAATTTCTCANAAAAAAAGCTCCGTGGCGTAACGTGGCGAAGCCCAGAGAGAGCGAGTGTAAGAGAGCAGCAAGTAAGTGGAAAAAGAAGCAAGGCTCCCTTTGGTTCTTGGCCAACAAAACTTTAACAATTTAAACTTAGAAAAAATATGAACTTAATTATAAAAATAATCCAGAACACATTTAACACATTCATAAGACCATAGCGTTGACTGTGAGAAAATATTATTAGTAACAAAATCATAAGACCGTTAATTAGTACTCGTATTTATACTTATTTTTTATTATTTTTAGCGGACTCAAACTTTCTGATAAACGGTGACTTACCCATACAGTTTACAAACATACCATGAGTTCAAAAGTTAACCAGATATTTTAACTTGCATTCAAACATTTTCGCTATNATGGGTTTGTGAGCACGCGGTAAGGTGAGAGTAGAGAGTCGAGAGAGGGAACTCGGGTTGGGTCCTCGCCAAAAAAACGAGGGACGGTACTATCGATCTATAATATCGATCGCCGCGATAGAAAAACCATTTCCTACGTAAAACTCAGTAAATTTATGATAAGGATTATTAGTTATGAAATTTAACTGGAAAATTGACACTAATTAATCCATTAAGGTAACAAACACTGTTAACGACTTAAAAAAAATAATTATGACTTTAAAATTGAACACTAGGCTCTCTTTGGTTCGTGGCCAACAAAAACTTTAACAACTTTAACTTAGAAAAAATATGATCTTAATTATAAAGATAATCCAGAACACATTTAACACAAACATAAGACCGAAGCTTCTCAAGACGCAAATATTGATGGAGATTAACTGTGTGGAAATATTATAAGTAATATAATCATCAGACAGTTAATTAGAAGTCGTATTTATACTCATTTTTTATTATTTTAAGCGGACTCGAACTTTCTGATGAACGGTGACTTAAACATTAAGTTTACAAACATACCATGGGTTCAAAAGTTAACCAGATATATCTACTTGCATTCAAAAATTTTCGCTATGAATTCTCTAGCATGAAATTAATCGTAAAAAACATAAATGTTTTCATCCAAATTATTGCTTAAATAACTATTTGATTTCAGTTTTATTTATAAAAAAATCAGCTGGTTGTTACCTCCAGTGTGTAAAATTTTTAGTCGCCGATTTCAACCCTTATTATTTTTTATATAATGTCGCGTAATCTTTTGATAGGCCGCGTATCCCGCTATTACATAAAATATCGGTCTGTGTTAAGGTTAAAATCATTGTCAAGCTATTTTAATAATTATTCCAAAAATTTGTTATTACAATGCGTTTGGTCTAAAAATTGAATCAGCCATATTTTTTATAGTTTTATATCAAAGTTGCGTAGGCTTTCACGCGATTTTTGTCTATGATATAAACGTGTATCAAACGGCCGCGTTTATCAGATGAGATAAATCGGGCCACCAAGAGGTGACAAATATATTCCGGCCGGCCCTTCTTTTCTAAGGCTGAGAATCGCTTTTAGCTTTTTTATTTGCGTTTCATCGGCGCAGAAGAAGCAGAAGCTCTGTTAAACAGTGAAGGCTTCTCCTTCGACAACTAAGCACTTTGCTGGCTTGGAAATTTTCCATCTTAAAAAAATTACCGACAAAATTACTCAAAAACTTTTAAAGAAAAGTTTCGAAGAAGCCTTCAAAAAATATTTCAAAACTCATCATAATAAATTGATTTTATTATGACCAAAGTTCTTTCGTCTGGTGCCATAGACAAACTTGTCACTGTAAGAAAAGTTAGATTCATTTCATTGAAAAATAATAATGGTTGATTCCAAATCGAGCCATCATTTTTTTCGACATTATTGAATTTGGAATCAACAATGCACTTAAAACTTCCGTTTTTAAAAACTGTTAATTTTGATAGACATTTCTAAAGTTTTTTTTATGATTTTAAGTTTCGAAAATTTAAATTTAAAAAAAATGTGAAATTAAAAAAAATTTTTAAAAAAACTAATTATTTTGCTTAACTATTAAATTTTATTGCAATTCGACAATAATACATATTTTGTAAATTTGATACAGGGGGTGCGGCGTATGTTATACGCGGTAAGTTAGATTCCACACAAAATACCTACGTAAGCCTCCGCAAAAACCTATGCATTTGTAAAAATACTTATTCGTTCCTGGCGTGCGGCGTATAGTTATCCGGTCGGCGCGACAATGAAAAATACACTTTTTAAAACAACATGTTCAGATTGACCAATGAAGTGTCGTATTTCAAGGAGTTTTAAAAACATGTTTCCAAAGTCTCGCAGACAATGTCGGCTAGCTTGAAAAATGGGGCATAGTATTTAGATAAAAAATATTTAGTTTACTGTTTTCTGAGAGTGAATTACTGTGAGGCATATTTTTTTTTCATAATTTTCATTGTTTTCTTGACATTTTAACGATTTTCGGATAAATCTTTTTGCAGAATTATGTTTATTAAATTACTTATTTCATTTTTCAATAAAATTCAATTTATACATCCTAGAAGAATTTGTAACGAAAAAACTTTAAATCACCAAAATTCTTACTCTGACCAATTTTTAACGCAATTTTAAACTCTAGATATTGGCAATTGACTAATCAGAGCACATTTTCCAAAAGTACGCGTATAGTTAGAAAGTACGCGTATAGTTAGAATTACGCGTATATTTAGGGGTTTTTGGCGACAACATTCTAACTATACGCCTCAGCCCCCTGTATACAATCCACATGATTGTAAAAGATTTGCTTCAAAAATTGAAACTTCGTTCGAGAACAAAAATGCAAAAACGGCAATTAAATTTTTTTTTTCAAAAACTGAAAGTGTTGCCTGGTTAACAATAATATGATATTTAATAATCAGAATTATGTTGTGTATTAAAATTCGTTGGAGAATTTGATTATACTTTATTTGAGGAAAAAAAAAATTCTTAATTGTACAAAAATTAAAAAAAAACTTCCGAAAAGATTAATTTTCTGGTGCTTCTAATAAGCAGGTGAATTCAGTTTTGAAAAATAAAAAAATTCTGATATTTGTAACGTTTCACTGTTTATTCATTTCAACCATTTTAACAATGAAGAAAATCTCGTTTTTTCGCATTCAACTGCCCACTAAAAAAGCTAATGTGAGGAAATTTTGTCTTATTCATCGGACTACCGGTACATCAGTACCGGAAGATCTAAATCAATCTATCTATCTGGTATAAAATAAATTCTTTGTAGAGCTCTTGTAAATATTTGCTCTATGTGTTTAATTCTTAAGGGGGTCGTATAAGAACAAATAAGCCCATATTTATATTTTCTCTTCCTGGTTATTTTTTGCTCATTGAAGAAGGTTTTGATAAATTTTAATTGGAAGTTAATTTGATTTTTAAAAAGAACAAAAAATTATTCAATCCTTCTAAAATTATCTGAGACAAATGTGATGAAACACATTTTTTTGTACTTTTTCTGATCCAAATCAATTTCGGAGTTCTTGTAATTTTCAAAATAATAAATTATCTTTTTTTTCGCCTTGCCAGCTTTTTTTCGCTTTGGGATACCCTCGAAAAGAGTGTACTTGTTTACGCCAGCCCTGTAAAGGTTTGGACTCCATCGGACAAAGTTGTAGAAGCCAAAAAATTTGTGGGAAAAGATGATTTGTCAGTCAATATATTGATAATAAATATAAAAGGCGAAGGCTCCGCCTCGCCTTTTATTATTATTATAGCATATGCGAAATATCCGACTCGAAATGTCGTGCAATGTAGTTAGTTGGTTAACACACTTGAATCATGATGATAGAGCCCCGGTTTTGAACCCCGGCTTGTCTTTCCACCATTTTTAGGAATTATGATACCTTACGGGACGGTAATCCTTTGATGATAAAAAATCTTGTTTACTATTTGTCACTTACCGAAAAAGAGCCGGAAATAAAGAATTTTCCTGTGAAAGCTAGCCATCGAGAAAGCTGCAGCACTAATTCATTCTTGTGATTTCCATTCAATAAAATCATTTCTGACAAGAAATAAGTTACACCCGTCAAAAATAAGGTCCAGAATAACACAGTTCGCCGTCCAATTTTTTGCAGGACCAAGATTCCTAAATTAATGTTATTTAAATTTAAAAAAAAATATTCACCTAATAATTGCGCTGCAGCATCTACCACCCCATTAATACCATTATTCATCCAAATGCTTCCAGGCAATTCTGCAGCATTATAACTGATGCCCATATAAACCATGGCAATGACGAAAAATGAGAAAAAAATAAGAATTGCTGATTTCCGCATTTTTGGGAACCTCCAAATATCTTTAATAGAATTTTCTGATATTTCCACATTTCCTACATGAGATATATTTCCATGTGTCCCAATCGTTTGGTATGAATAAATTGACCCCATTGAACCGATATGAACAACATCTTCGTGAACAAGATTGTCAGATTTATTCATATGTAAGTAAAAAGTCTTCCCGATATTTGATGACTTACTTCCTACTAATTTTTCCAAAGCTTATCGTGGGTTGACATTTTGGTCAAATTTTAGCGTTATAAAAATACAGTATGCCGGTATACTGTAAGCTCAATCAAATGATCCTAAAAGTTTTCGGTTTTTTCTAAGTATTTTTTTGGTTCGAAATACTAAAACTTTGAAAAATAATTTGAAAGAAACATCAAAATCTGAGAATTCGTAAGTAGCTTTTGTAGTTCGAGCTTCCTTGGCTTCTGCTCGAGCCTACATTCGACGAAATATAAGAGCCTTTTTTCGACTACTTTTTTATGGTCAATTAGGCTGTTATCGGTTTTTCAGCATCGGAAATCTATGATAGTTATGAAAAAATGAAAAAGTACATTTTGTTCAGAATTTTTCAAAGATCAAGAAAAAATGTTCCAAAATTTTCGAAAAAATGACGGCTTCTGATTGGCTAAAAATTGACCTACTCCAAATAAAAAAAAATGTTATCAGCGTATTCTCCCGAAATTCCTCGTTCCAACACAAATTTTTTTCCCCCTTTGGTCAACTATTTTTTCGAATTATCACCACTTCAAATTTGAGAAAATGCCATTTTTCACGAAAATAACTGGTTTTTTGCACAAAATGCCAAGAAATCGTTTTTCGGAGTTGTGTAAACTACACTTAAATAATAGTTTTCGCAGAGGCACACTTACTCCAGAAAAAACAATTTTGAAATTTTTTCAGATTTAAAATTTGACATTATTAACTTTTAAGTATTCAAATTCTCAATCAAAACATAAAAAAAAACAGTTTTTTTGTTTTTTTCCTAACTTTTGATTTGAAATAGAATTTATTTTATAGAAAAACCTAAATGTGAAGAAAAAAGATGAGAAACCTAAGAATTCATAAAAACACTTTTTGAAATTTTTTACGGTCGTTATACATTATTAACTTTTTGGTGTCAAAATTAAATGATTAGATGTTTAAATCAACATTTAATAACATCTAAATAAACATTTTTTTTAAGTAAAAATACATGTATAATCATTAAATTTAAAGTTCAAATTTTTAACATCGAAAAGTTAATAATGTAAAAAGATATATTGATTCAATATATTTGTTTAAAACTGGATTTCAATCGAACAAATTCTCTGATGAGGTTTTAGTGTTTAATTAGGAGGTAAATAGCATACGGAATCTGTATATATTCACTACATGATTAAATACTGTATTACAGATATCTATTTGATTTAGAAATTTACGATGAATTATTTACTTAACACTATAATGTACCGTTAAATGTCTTATTTTGACTTTTGATTGTATCAAAAAGTTCAAGAGCGTTCAAAGTTGGCAGCAATTTCTTAGTCCAGTGGTTAAACCAAGTTTTCTCGAAACCTATGGAGCCTCAAAAAATACCACATCTGAGAAAATTTAGGCGATGCCACAAAGTTCACCTAAAACTGATTAGTTAAAATCGAAATTACTGAAGGATTTTTGATGTTCAACCCCAAGCCTAGTTTTCCTTCACCATTTCGTTTTTTCATAAAAAGCCATCTTGGCGATTCGGGGACAAAGCACCAGAATAACAGTAATGGGGAATGAAAAGCAATAACTGCATATGTAAAATTTATCCAGTCACGAAAAAAGTAGGATAGAACTGAAGCGGCAATGGTTCCAAGCGAATAGTAAATATGATTCATTTGCCCAGCAAACGCTCGCCAATCGGGGCCTACAATCTCCATAGTATAACTTTTAAACGTTTGAAACTTTACAATACATGATTTATTATAAAATTCCCGGAGCCTAATAACCTAACGCTTAGGTCGTAGACCGTCGAGATGGCTCTTACGCAGCCAAGAATCGCCAATTATCAATGTTTTTATTCGACAACCTTCTCAATTAAATTTTTCACTACTAATTTTGAAAATTATCTAGCTAGTTGATGATAAAAAAATATTTAAAAGTTAAAAACTATCTCGCTGATTGAAAATATAAAAGTATTAAGAAGGTATTAAGGAGGTAGTCACGTTGACTAAGTCAAGCAGGTTGACTCAACCCTGTAAAACCTTATTTCTGACATTTCGAAATAATTTTTATGGGCAGAATAGATGTTCAATTCGCATATATACACCAACTATATCGATACCTCTAGCCTTCAAAGCCACTTGTGAGATATTTTGAAGTCAAAATATCTAAACATACGCGAATTATGACCAATTCAAAAAGGATCCCAAAAATCATTAAAAAGAGATGCATTTGTTCAAGCGATATATCTTAAATCCCGGAAGAGTGGCCTTTAATAGTAAATCGAGCCAAAATTTTGACTTGATTTACTATTAAAGGCCACTCTTCCGGGATTTAAGATATATCTTTATATGCGATTGGCATGATTATTATCTAGTTTTTCGTCGCCAGACACTGCCCTTAAATCTGTAGGCTCATTTGTTCGAAATTATGCTTCAAATAAAAAACAATTGCATAAATTTTACGCGATAAAACCAAAAAATTGATTAAGGCACCCTCTGGAAAAAGAGGTCGATTTGTACAGCGGTCATACATTTTAGATTAAACATACATTTTATGTACATTTTATTATAGACAAAGGTGAGAGGAAGAACTTTGTAGGCTTCGTTTTTTGCGATTTTTCTAAAATATCACAATTTTCTCAAAAATTAATATAAATTATTTTTAAATGCCATAAATTATTTGAAAAGCGCCTTGGAGTTCAAATTTTCAGGGATAATCTAAGAAGTGTCATAATTTGCATGAAAACTGTCTTTAATACATTTTCAATAATTTTCATATTTCGAGCTCCAGTAGAGTTGGCCACCCCCTTAAAAGTGGAAAATAAACTATAATTTTAAAGATAAAAAAATAAAGTTTCTGAAGGGTAGGGACACATTTTATATAATTTTATATAAGCCAATAGCGCTTTTTATTGCAATCTGATTAGTTCAACTCTCAACTTCTTATTC
Organism: Oikopleura vanhoeffeni; assembly: GCA_004367855.1. Classification (NCBI taxonomy): domain Eukaryota; kingdom Metazoa; phylum Chordata; class Appendicularia; order Copelata; family Oikopleuridae; genus Oikopleura; species Oikopleura vanhoeffeni. The sequence continues at coordinate 20,302 of SCLH01001582.1, read as the reverse complement.
AAACTTTATAATATAAATTTACCACATATTTTTGTAGTAATGCAATTCATTTTGTCTGTGATTAAGTACTGACTTCAAAATACAAAGGCTAATTGGTCAGTATGTTGATTATTACTTTGGTCGACGATGATGCGTTTATATTTAAAAGCTCAAAAACTGGTTCAAAGTTGATATGGCTGCGCAGAGCCATTTTGTCCGTTGAGAGGTTAGAATAATTTGTAGCTCTAAATCAGCATAAAAAATCTTCTTTCGGAGATCTTGTAAATTAATCAACGTCAAGTTTTCTGATAATCAATCATTGATTTGTCTAACCACCTTGAATTATACGTAAGTAGCATATTTCGCAAAACGTTTCTTGAGTACGCCAAATATTTGATTTGAGAAGCAACTTTCGCCAAGGTCCAAAAAGCCGTTATAGAAGCAATATTTTGAATAGAAGCTTGTAAAAACAATGAGATGACGCCAAAAGCGGTCATCAAAAACATAATCCATTTTCTCCCAAAATAGTCGGTTAAATTTCCACCAAAAAATGAGCCTACCGCTAATCCCACATTTCCAAGACTGAACAATGTGTCTCGTAGCCATTGATAGTCGCAAACCAAATCAAAAGATGTCACTATGGAATTATTGATTGAGTCGTCATTGTAAACAAATTTTTCGCAAGTGTGATCGAGCGATATGTTTGAAATCGACATTTCTTGCTGACATACAAGTTTTAATTATGTTCTGATTTAGAGTATCTCGAACTACAAATTTCTAAGAAGGACAAATTATCTCGGGTCTTTTCCCGCATTTCTTCTTTTGGCTTTATAGAAGCTTGGGGTTCAACAAAATGTATCAGATAAGGTTTAAACAATGGCTAATCTGAAAATGCATGCAATGTGAAAAAAATAAAATTCGAAAATTTCAGATTTATTGGTATTCTAGAAGATTTAATTTACACCGTATTTTTGGTTTTTCGAACTCAAAAATTGAAGAAATAGAATTGGGTTTTCAGACTTTTGTGTTCAGGAGCAAAAGATCTTTCTTTTGACTTTACTTTGTGGATATTTCAAGAAGAAAAAAATCTAACATTCGGAAAAATTCACTTCCGGTCTGACAAATATCAAATTATCTAGAATAATAGGCAACAAAATTAAAGGGATTAAAAGACAAATTTTTCGAAGTTTTCGGCAAAGTTTGAAGAAAATTGATATAAAAGTCAAAAAATATGCATGTTTAAAAAAATAATTTGGTTAAAACACTGTATTTAGAATTCTAGAACAGCTGACTTAAATTTTTTTGAAATTTTCACTCGAAAGCTCAAACGTCGGTGATGGGAAGAGGGTAAGGAAAAAACGGGGGGATCGTTCCCTTTTACAAGCCTGATCTGTCTTCCCAAAAATTCAGGTCCCCGACCAAATTATTATCGGTGTGAAAACAGGGAACTTTAATGACTCCAGCGGTGAATACCAAAACGTAATGATGGATCATCATGATGTGCCGTATGATTTGCAAAATTAGGTACTTTGAATATTGAAATGCGCCCTTTATTATCCTTCGCGTATAAAAACCAAGTAATTAAAGCGATAAGGGCCACTTGAGTGCTTAAGCATTGTGTGATTAGTAAAACGTATTTATTCAACTTAGAGTTGCTAATTTTGGGTCACTTAGTAAACAAATGCTAATTAGTTTTTTGGAAATTGTTTAAAATTTGTCTTCACCATTTGTTTATATTTGAATTTAAGGGTATACACGTATTGTATTTTATTAACCCTGAGAGTTATGGACATAAATTGCACAAGAATGTACAATTTCTAACACACTTCACAGAGTTTTTCAACCTAAGATTTTTCAAAATTTAAAATAAAATTTCTGAGTTTTCTCTCAAGACGTTCATGGTGAAAGTAAGTGAATTCCAACATAACATTTTCCTGCATATTAAGAAAACGAAAAATACCGTAAAAGTTTGAGGCTCAAACTATAAGTATTGAAAATACTAGGTGATTAATGAAATCAAGCCACCGAAGCTCCCGATCTTCGAGCTTTGATTTGAAAGTTAAAAAACAGTATTTCGAAAAAATAAAAAAAATCTCGATAATATTTTAACACTTTTGTTCGTAATTTTGCAACCATAAAGTTCATTCATCTGTTAATTTGATATGATATTTTAAAATGTTGTTTTGAGGGTTAAAGGTCACTTGCTGTAGTACGCGAATTTATTTGTGAACCGACATAAAAATTTATAATGGGTTCACTAGGATGTCATGAAAATTTTAACTCGTTCCTCAAAATTATGACATGTTTCGCAGGTGTCACTTGAATTATAAAATGTATTTTGAATAACACCAATTCTACAAAGCTCGATGCCATCATCGGAAGTTCTAGAAACTGCACCAGCCGATCTTCTTGACCTTGATAATAAACAATCTTCGTTTTCACTGCAAAGATCTGGATGACCATTATAATAAACTGGTGACGTATAATTTCCTGCGAGGCGTGAATCCTGTTAGAGTTGAAAATATGTAACCTTTGGGATCAAAGATCTTATAATCTTATCATTTTTATTGTTCGGTTCAGTGGTTTTTTTTAATTTTCCTAGGCGTAAAAATTTTACTGACTACATGACCGCTTTGGTATTAACAATAAACCAATTTGCGTCTACAAGACCAGAGTCTAGTCACTAGATTTTCAACTTTCCGATGCACAGTAGTAATTTCCTGGAGTGTAAAGCGCAAAAATAGGATACATTGTAAGAAGTCCATCTTGAAAGCAATCAAACAGTTATAACTGTCAAAAGAATTGTGTACCGAAGCCAGGGACATAATTCCATACATCATCAAACCTAAATGTTATTTATTATTGTAAGAAGATCTCGAGAAAAATAAAAAATTAAATAAGTATTAAATATATTGAAAGTTGTTTAATTTTTTTAATTTGTCAAAATTGTAATTTCAAGTATATTTCTTATATTCGCGCGTAATCTTCAATTAAAGTTCTTCCAGTGAAATA
>SCLH01001582.1:0-14953 GCA_004367855.1 Oikopleura vanhoeffeni | reverse complement strand
TTTTTTTTTAATTTGTCAAAATTCGTAATTTCAAGTATATTTTCTTATATTCGCGCGTAATTCTTCAATTAAAGTTCTTCCATGAAAATATCTTAGTCATGGTCACCCCAGAGCATCATTGGCCCGTTTCCTTTCAATTTGCTGACTCATATTTTTGATATTAACTAACTATCATTACTCAACCTACATTTCAATTCCAGATAGGCCTCATTTAAGCTGTATATAATTATTGTATATGATTATTTTATTATTAATTCTTGGGACATACACGTATATTAGGTTCGAATTGAACCCCATCCAATTTGTTTCATATCATTTTTTATTAACAGCATACGGCAAAATTATTTTATTTGCTAAACCTTTTTTAATAATGTTTAGATTGTAGCCTTGAAAAATATTACGTTCAGTACAAAAATTGTTTTTAAAAGTTGTCAGCTACTGCTTATAACTTATAAGTTAGAAGTGAAAGAGAGTTTTGATAATTGCCTATGTTTAAGGGAGTGGGTGTCGCAAAATTGAGCCTCTTCCAAGGTCATTTCCCGTCAAATTAGCACAGGTGATATTCCAAAAACATTTGTAACTAACAGAACCAACCTTCGCGGTAATTTTGAATTTAACAGTAATCTGATACAATCCCACCTACGCCTACACCTACGCTTTTAAAAAGCCTCCTAAAAAGACACGCAGTTGATGCCTACTCCTTCAATTTTCATCATTTTTTATTTTNGGTTGTGGGTGTAGAATGTTGGAATTGCTGGGGAAAATAGCCTTCTCCTCCAGCTAGACTGGAAGGGTCGATAACGGGCAGCTAAGAATAAATGAGAAAAATAATACTGGAGACTAAAACCTTCTCTATCAACTGCAAGTAAATTGTTTGATTCTGGTGAAGGGTGGCTCACCAGTGCCGTACTGAAAAAACCGGTAAAAATATGTTTTCAATTCACAAAAATTGTTAATTCTCGGTCAATTTTGCTTTAAATTGATTCAAACAAAGATGTTTCGTGAAAGTACGACGTCTTCAAATAATGACAGGGAGGTCCGGTTTAAAAAAAAATCTCCTTTGATTTTTAAACGGTTAAAATGAAATTCAGAAATTCTCTTTAAAATCTGAATAATCTCGGTCAGTTTTGTTCAAAAATTGAATAAAACAGAATATTAAGAATCGTATGAAATGTTGCCATACATTACCCGGAAAATCGTTGAAAAAATTATTCTTTGTTTGTTTTAAACGTTAAACAAAGAATTTATGGTGTATAATTTCCCATCAAAGTTTCGAGCAAGCAGAGACGGAAGAACGCCCACGCTGAAAGTCGCCAACCAATCAAACCATATTTCATTATTTTGAACCAATCATACATCTCATTCATACTACCAACTTTTTTTTTCATTACTTTTAAGAACAAATTATTGTTATTGACGGGTTCTAGAGAATATATTAACTATTTTGTTCCACCCATGCATTCTTTACACCCACAACCCCCTTAAATCGAAATCCCTCAAAAAGTATTAACAATACAAAACTCTTAAAAATAGAATTTCAAAAACACAAACACAAATTTAACCTTGAAACNGATGAAAATTGAAGGAGTAGGCATCAACTGCGTGTCTTTTTAGGAGGCTTTTTAAAAGCGTAGGTGTCGGCGTAGGTGGGATTGTATCAGATTACTGTTAAATTCAAAATTACCGCGAAGGTTGGTTCTGTTAGTTACAAATGTTTTTGGAATATCACCTTTGCTAATTTGACGGGAAATGACCTTGGAAGAGGCCCAAATCAGCGACACCCACTCCCTTAAGCTTAAAATATTTCTTGAAATTGTTTTCGAAAAAATTAAAAATCTCAAGCTTAACATAGACAATTGTGAAATTTTTTTTATTTTTAACCAGAAGTTGAAAAAATTGTACTATTTTATGAACTGGTCTTAAATTAAGACTCTTAATCAAGTCGTTATGAGCAAAAATAAGCTGACTTTTAAGTACCATCGTGTGGTATTTGTTTAGTGACAAAAACAATGAGCGGTTTCGATAATTTGGTGAGTCTCCTGCAGAATAGAAAGGCGTGTCCGGTCCTAATTTTTCAATTACAAATTGTACAAATATAATACTGACGACTATATTTTTTCAAGATTAACTATTTTTTTTAGCATCCAAATTACTTCGAATTATCCAAACGTTCACAAAATTAACTCAGCCAGGCAAATGAATCTGTGCGCATCCGTGTAGTATGCATCGCTCATTATCTATGTTTTTATTAAAAAAACTCCTTAATTTGATCTTGAATGTAAAAATTATCTAACTGATCGATGAAACAAATTTTCTTGGTATTGATACTAAATGCATTTTATTTCATTGTGCTAAAGAACTGAATAAAATAAGCGAAAAAACTAATATAAACTTATTTTTCAGATTTTATTCTTCGTGACTATGCATTAATGTTAATAGGCCGAAAAACGGTCGAAATAAAAAATTCCTTTAATTGATGAATACAAAATTGGTTTGGAATATGATTTCTTCTTTTTTCTGTTTTTGAATTTTATACAATTGTAAAAAAAATAAAGAAAAATTATATGCCCAAATTGGAGTTTGAAGACAGGCAAGGATTCGAAGCCTTTGAGTTAATAAGCCAGAGTAAATAGTCGTTTCTCTTATTTGATATTACCTTTTTCTTCGGCCATTCTTTTCTCTTCCTTCAAATGAGGTTTCTCTTATTTTGTTTTTTTTTCTATTCGGCCTTGAGATTATTGTCGCTATTCACTCCGGTGACAAAAAATTTCCCGTCATCTCAAAATAAAGGATAGATAAAAAAATACAAAATGTGAGACTTTTCGTGTTTTGCGATTCGAGACAATAATCAATAGAAAAGTCTTTCCATACAGGTTTTTTATCGGTTTTAGTTCTCACGATGGCTTGTAACGACAATCTCGGAAATTTTTTCGCTTTTGAAAAAGGGTTGTATCAATTTTCGCTGTTTTTTATTTGGTGTAAAGTACCAAGCTTGCAGTTTTTGATGTCTGAAAATACTGGTGAAAAATAAATTTGTGAGAGATAAGTTTGTGGAGAACAATCTCGACGATTATACAGTATATTTTATACTCCAAATCGTCCACTGGATTAACTAGATTTTACTGGATTTTTTTAAAAAGTATACATAGTATATTAATGTGCGTAATTACGTTCACTACGTGTAGTATGTTACGTCATAGCAGCGATTGGCCTTGACAAAGCCTTTTTCAAGGTAAAATTCTTGGCACTAATGGACACGAATTATGTTTGCTGCATCTCAACTATTGTCTGTAAATTATAGACTACCATACTTATCTACTGTAAGTTATTCAAGTCTAAATTGCTGCAGGCGAATCTAGACAGACCTTTGCAACCAAGTAACTTATTGGCTAGAATTTTCGTTGGGAATTTTCCGAATATTTAACCTCAAAACGTGCGTGGGCGAAATAGATGCATATTAAATTAAAACTGCAACTGGTTTTAAACAGTAACATGGAACGCTTTCTGGTTGACTCAAGTTTTATTTGTACATAGCATTATCTAGATTATCTCGGAAATCCCACATTTCCATGATGTTCGCAAAATACTTTTTATGATTTGCTTAACTCCCACAATGTTTTCATGGTCACGCGTGACCATGACCCTTTTAATCGCAATTTAGGACCCTTAATCATTTATGAATGTAGCATTTACAAAGGGATCGATCAACTATTTAAATAATTGACGTTTGTGCGTTTTTTTTTGGAAATTTTTATTCGAGCTACTTATTTTTTGCCGAAGAAAAATTTGATCATTCAGACAAGGCTATGAGCGGGATTCAAAAATAAATTCTAGACTTCTTTCCTCTTACTCCTTAGCCCGATGATCACGTGACTGTGACTAATTCAGAATCAAGGTTGGCAAAAATTATGTCTATTTTTATTTTCAATAAATTTACTTAAATAATTTTTTGAAGAAGTGAATAGGTCTTTAAACGTTTTTAAGACGTTTTTTACATCACTGAGTCAAAACAATCACGTCGTCCTTGCAGAAATTAAGAAAATTAAGTGTTTGGTTCAAGTACACACATAGTACTCAAATTACGCCAAAAAAATTGTGGGCTGATGCCACACCTAATTTAAAAGTTTTGAACATAAGGTATCTTCAAAAAGTTGTGTATGTATCATTATTTTCAAGATAGGTATAATTCATGTATTTCGAACCTTATTTTATGAACTGTAATATTCTGTTACAGTAGTTTATTTCGGACTTTCGGTTTAATTGAGAAACGCAGTCTTAAACAGTTTGAGTCATCTTTATGTTCTTTTTTATGTAGATTTGAAGTACTTTTCAAATACTATTTGTTTCGTATATCAATTAACGTCATTTCAGTTCATCGCGTCCGTCCAGTTACTCAAAAAATCGGACAGAGTGCTTTTATGAATTTGCAATACTGGGTCATATTATGTACTAAGGTGCCAGAGGCACACAAGCTCCTTGTTGAATCTCAAAGATTTTTACATTATTTTATGCTCTCTAGTAACGTTCAGTACATACATTCAGCCATGGTGCAATACTTTCATTTGAAAAGGATCGACTCTTACGATTCTTTTGAGGGTACTTACAAGCCTCTACGATGAACTTGAAATTGGCTTTGAACCTCGTCATTTAAAATAGTCCTTTTTTATTTTAAGGAGCTGATTCTGTGAAAATTTTAATAAAAAATATGCAATTTTTTTTGCAGTTTCAGCACCCAAATTGGTGACGGTTTATTACTACGAATTTAAAAATATCAAATTGAGCCTTAATTCGTATTACTTATGCCCTTAATTGTGTAAATCGTGCTAAAAAGAGAGATTTTTATATTTTCTCATTACCATTTGATGCCTTTAAATTACTTTTTTTCACATTTTGCTTCATACGATTGTAGCAAATTATTTCAATTACTATATAAACAAGTGAAAAATATATGTTGATAATGAATCTTAGGTTATACGCTTGATTTAAACACCATGGTCACGCGTGACCATGAAAACATTGTGAGTCCAGAAGTAGTTTGTCTCGTAGGAGTTAAGAGGGTCATAAGTTATGACTCATAAGTAGGGTTCGGACCGGAGAAAATTTGAACATTTAACCCTCTCAGGAAAAGAGCCATAAAAGTGAGTTTAAAATCACAAAAATATTTGAAATAAAAGTTCAAGGTTCAAATCGTCCATAGAGTTTGCGATTTATTTTTAAAAAATGAAAATAAATTTTTTTTTGAAGAGTCGTTCGAAATATATTTTATCTTACTTTTTTTTCTTGATTTTTCGCAAAAAATCTTGAAACACCTGGTAATTAGAGACCGGAAATCGAATGTTATTTCTGAGGTAGTCACTTTTTAGAAAACTTAATTGTTAATCTTCCAAAGTTAAGTTTTTTGTTCGGAGGTCTCTGACTGACTTTTAATTTTTTCGAAAGTAAATTTTTCTAAAATCACAAGTTTAGAAAGAAAATCTAGCATTCCAAAATAATCACTGTTCCACCGCGGAAATGTAATGTTCAACATTTTACTTGTCTTAACTCCTACAATCCGAAACAACTTCTGGACTCACAATCTTTCATGCACGCGTGACCATGGTTTAAATCAGGTAGAACTGTCGTTCATTATTATACATATATTTTTCACATGATATGTAATTATGAAATTTGCTACACTTATCAAACAAAATGTGAAAAAAGTTATTTAAAGGCATCAAATGGCGATAAAAAATATACAAATCTTCTTTTTAGCACGATTTACACATTAAGGCATAAGTAATACGAATAAAGCTTAATTTGACATTTTAAATTTGTAGTAGTAAACCGTCACCAATGTGCTGAAACGCAAAAAAAGTTGCCATCTTTTATAAAATACAAAATCAGCTCCTTAAAAAAAAAAGAACTATTTAATGACAGGTCAAGTCAATTCAAGTTCATCGTAGAGCTTGTAAGTACCTCAAAGGAATTGGAAATGTCGACTTAATGAAAATATTTACAACTATGAGTCCAATTATGTACTGACACGGTCACTAGAGAGCAACGATGGTCAAAATTTGAGATTTCACAATTCGATTGTTGCCTCTGGCGACCTTTCGTACAAATGGCCCATAGTTGCTTATATTTCATCAGAAGTCGGACTTTTCCGTTTTCTTTTGAGTACTTACAAGCTTCTACGATGAACTTGAAATTGGCCGAACCTTGTCATAAAAAAGAGTTCTTTTAATTTAAGAGCTGAGTTTTAAAATTTCAATCAAAACATGCAATTTTTTTGCAGTTTTAGCACCCAATAGTGCCGGTTTAAACTTGCAAATTTAAAATGTCAAATAGCCTCAATGGCGTATCAATTATGCCCTTAATCGTCGCAATCGTCATCTTTTTCACATTTTGTTTTGATACGATGTAGAAAATTACAGAATTACCATATGATAGAGTGAAAATAATGTTGATAATGAAACGAAGGTATACGCTTGATTTAAACACCACGATGCACGCGTGACCGGAAAAGAACTGTGAGCCAGAAGTTGTTTCGGATTGTAGGAGTTAACTAAAGCCATGGATTCTAAAAAAATTCTCGGCGAAAAGATGAAAAAACAAAAGTTTCAGGTTTATTGTAAAGAATTTTTCGACAAATAATCGCCATTATGGTAATTCGGATAAGTTAAACTTCAATGAAGGAAAAGCAGCAATTAGGTTATGCATTTAACATTGATGTAAAATATTTCTAGAAATGAATCAATTTTTATACTATCAAGGTTACGACTACAATATCCCTTTATGCCTTCTCCCAAAGATGACCGCTGAACAACGCGGTTTTAAAAACGACTTAGCCGATTAGGCTTTAGATAGCTCAACTGTGCACAATCCTAGTTAATAATACAAATAAATTGGTCCCGAATCAGACCGTGTTTCTATTTTTCTCAAACCTTTGTTCTATTTTAACACAAAACTAATAATTAAACATTTCAGTTAACTTAAACAAAAATTAAGAACATGGCCTATTAAAAAAATTTTAAGTTTTAAATAATTCGATAATGTGCTCAATTTGAGCATCTAAAATCTAAATCGGAGCTCGTTTTCAATGACGCGTGTCGTTTTCTCACCCCCATGTTTTTGAGGGACCAAATCTTTGGGAGAGAGTGTTGTGTCTAAATTGCTCTGTGGGAGTTTTTGCGGGTTGGATCTACAAGTCAAAACAGCTACTTCTTTATAAAATATTGGTATATTGTTTGTGATGGTTGCAAAGATAATATGTAGACAAAAAGAATATTAGTTGGATATCTGGTTTTTTTCTCATCGACTGACCCTCATTTTCTAGTTCATTTGTTTTAAGGGATCGTATTCTTTTGCAAGGATCGAAATTTCCAGCCGGATCATAGGACGATCTGGAACTCGGTCAAATTGAATCGATCATAACTTTCTTCCGTAGTAACCACCTTACTGATGATAATTAAGTGTACTAAGAACCCATCATCAAAAAAAAAATTCGAAATTTGCATTTTTTCGATATTTTTTCTAAGTATTGTTTTAAAAGATGAGAGTTAAAATAAGGTTGCTCAATTTTGACCACTAAAACTTCAAAACACGGCCTTGACGTGAAGCCAACTTTTCCATCAAGTGTTCACTGGCTTTCTTTGAGCCTCTTTCGAAAAAATCGAAGCCTTTTTTCGGAAATTTTAAAAATGACCAAAAATCATTTCGAGTTTTAGCTGGAAATTGCAAAAAGTCCCTAATCTCTTACAAATGTCGGGAAATACTTGGGTAACACACACACATTGCAAATATATCTTCAGAGAGATAGATTGAAGTCTGAAATTGTGAAAAATCGTCGGTTATGGCGTTCTAGAATTGTTCAGTCGCCGGATCGATAAAAGGATTTTTAATTCAGGTTAGGGGACATAATAACTGCCACCAAATAGCCACAGAAGCCCACAAATGCATTTCTGCTCTTATCATAAAAACAAATTTCGAGATTTTTCTCAAAATTTCGGTTTTTCAGATTTTCTAAGTATTTTTTTGAGAAAAATACATTAACCTAATTAATGAAATTCAAAGATATAAAAGTGAGTAGCACTTTTTAACTTCAGTTTGCAGTAGCTCATTTGAGGGTACTTTCGGTACAATCGGATGAAAAATTTCAGAACTCCAAAATTGACTTCCGTGGAACCAAAATGCAATTTTCTATTAAGAGCGCATGTTTAAAAAAAAGTTTCCACTGGAAATTAGAAACATGTTGCACGTATTATATAAAATTTAAAAATCATTCTTATTCTAGAAAATCCGATCGAAATTTAGCTAAATATTTCGATAACTGTCGACCTAGTGTCATTGTTATCTACAAAGTGTAATCAATTCCATAGCCGTTTCCGACATAAAGACATTGAAGTCAAAATCAGTGTTCTGAAGAACCTCCTCCTACTTGGTGCTGTGGGCTAAAAAACTCTGTTTTTACTTTTGGTCGGAAGCAAAAGGATAGATCTTCCTTTTAGGCTTTCAGAATTTCTATAACTTGTTTCGTTTTGTGTTTGAGCCCATCTAAAATGTCAGAACCGTTGAGTACCCCTTAAAAGAGAAAGGAGAAAGGAGATGTTTTGCAGTGGAAAATGTCACCTTGTTACGAATACTGTAACTATTGATGTAATGATACAAATAATTATGGGTGTACTTTTCGCAAGATTAAGGATAGATCACAAATTAGCATTTCGGTTGTCATACGTTTTTAGTTTTCTCAGAAATATCATCGTATATATAAGTTTCGCCTTTTTCCAGACTTTTATTCTTTGTATATATTTGTCGATTAATTTTTTGTTTGTGGCCAAAAATCGTTGTGTAGTAAGAATTGCTTTTAATAGACAATCATAAATCAACAAGTGATAAGGGAAAAGCTTTTTTTCAAGCCTAGACTCGATAAGTATTTGTGATAACAAATATATCACAAAATAATTGTAAAGAAAAAATAGTCACTTAATTTGTTATGCTTGTGACGTTAGCTTTAGCTGATATTAGTATAATACTATTACGAGCCTTGAAATCAGTTTGCGTATATTGGAAAGTTGAGTTTTTGAATTCATTAGTTAAATTACAAGCATTTTGAAAATGATGAGCTTTGGTCAAAAATGTTTTCTGATAAACACTAACTTCCGCCGATTTTACTTTATATCACTTTTAAAAGAGTTTCCATGAGAAAATTTCGGTACGGATTGAAATTCGTAAAAATGTGTTCATGATCGGTTCGGAAGAAAATTGTAAAGTATGAAGATCGGATCGGTTCCAATTTGCTAAGTGAGCTCCCTAAAAGATCCCGACAACAATTTTTAAACAATGATGTGTCGCCTAGACTTATGTCTATAGCTCTATAAGTTATAGACTATAACAAACAAGCTATAAGTTAAGCACCTGTTCAAATAAAATAAAGATTTTAAGCTAAACTAACCTCCTCACACAGAAACAGAACTTCGCCCACACCCAAAGCCTATCTAAAGGCATACTTGAGCGCTTATCACGGGAAAACTGGGAAGATATCAAGTTATTTATTGCACTGATTGAGATCAAGGATAAAAGTAACAACACGTAACATTTTTAAGTTTCGAAGTGTAAACTAGATAACGCAGAGAAAAGAGAGTACTCACCTGTATTCTTGAAAAACCTTACATTTTTTACAATGACATATAAGTACAATTTGGAGTGAAACTAGCTATTAAAAGCTGGGCTAAAATTTGAATAAATCATATTTGACGCTTACAAAAACAATTATTCATATCGCCGCGCGTCGAAATATAGCATAAAATGTGAAAATATGCTAATCAGCTGAAAACCAAATCGTACCACCTTATGTTCTATATTTGATCGATTTGTCTTTGTCGGCTCTATGGGTCAAATTGCCGTTCAATCATCGAAAATAATTTTTTGAAAAATATTTTTATTTGAGTTTCATAAATCATCTTGAAAAAATATTCTCGTATAGAGACTGGCATGAAAATAAACTTATTCAAAAGAATCCTTAAATAAACTTTCCTCAAAACTTGCTTTCTCAGAATTTCGATACTCAGTCGTTTCACACAATTAATTTTTTAAGAAATTGACGAAAATCTAAAAAAAGTAGGAAAAACATAACTTCGAACGGCTTATCGTATAAAATTTCAACAATATTTTGGAAATGAAATTGCAAACTCTATGACTTACTTGAATTGTAGGTCTGTGACGATGTTATTTCTGCGCCGTTTTGGCTCCGAAAATTGTTTGCCTTTAGATAGTCAAGGTGTGAGGGGGTTGAAGTAAGAACTGTGTAGAATTGTGTAGACTTCTGCGTGATTTTTTCTTTATTATAAAAATGGTTTATAAAAAAAATAAATAAAATAATATCAAAAGTATACGCCGTTAAAATTTGCAATATATGTTTTAGAAATAACCAGAATGGTGAATTTTAACCAAATCTTTTACTCACAGTTATTGCTACAGTGAAGCCACACCAATGCTGTTATTGTCAAAAGATTTACACAAAAAATACTACAGTTCGTTCATAAATAAACGTCAATAGAGCGGCGTGCACATGTGATCCGTAATCTTTGGTTTTAAGTCGAAATGTTTCAAACAATTTTGTTTCAAAGTTTTATTTTATAATGTAGCCAATTTCAGTGTTAGAACCTACTATAACCTTCATATTTGTGCTTCGACATAGAAATATATTAAGATTAGTTTGCATAGTTTTATAAAAAGTTAGAATACGTCTATAAACTACTAGTATTTAAACTACGAGTCACTAAAATTAAATAGTTATATACCCTTATGATGTTGAGTCGAAGCTATCTCATGCGCTACTGTAGCAGCAACTATTATTAGTTTTTCTCATGTTATTAAGGAAAATAAGGTTCTTTTTTTTCAGTGAAGTCTGGAATATACGTTGCTCCGGAATCTCCCAGGATGCAAAGTCGAATTTAACACATAATCAGATATTTTTGGGACACTTGTCACAAATATTTAATAGCTAAACCAAACCGAACATTCTTTAATACTGATCAAGTGAAAATCAGGAAAATGAGTGAAAAGCGGTCTCGTAATTTCCTACCGCCATCGAGCCTCAATATAGACGAGATTTGGAATAGCTCGCCATTCTCAATATCTCGCGAAGAAATATGTCGATATTGCCAGATTATACCCCCTTAACTCTTGATGGGCATATAAAAAAAGTTCTCGCCAAGGCACCAGAGCCACAACTTGTGGCTTACTTTGATGTTTTACAGAAAGTCTACGGCAGTGGAAGTTCAATTTTTTCTCCATAAGGAACTTGAGAGGTAAATTTTTTGGGAACCGAATTATTAGCTAGAATTCAATTTTTGTTTCAGAACATTAAAAGAGGAAAGCAGGTATACCTAATTCACGTGAAACACAGTTCCACAGTGTCTCACGAGTGACCGTTTCGTGGGAAAAACGATGCACACATATTTCCGCTTTGATTATATCTCAATACAAAAGTTATTCCATAAATAAGTTAAAAATTTGATGGAAAACAAGATTTTCGATCCAAATAGTTTAATTTCCCATAAAAGCAGTAATTCATTTTTTATTATTTTAAAGTAAATATGTAATGAAAGTACAACTGTTGAGCTTTTGATGCTTAAATTCCACTATTATAATATAATTAATCTTTCATCGATACTTGAAGTTGAAAATTTAGAAAATCTTCCTTCGAAAAATATACTGCCCTGATACCAATAAATTTTATTTAAACGTATGCATGCCATCAAACGCCTCCTAAAATAACTGGTATCTCACATTGTGATTTTTGTCTCAGTCTGAATAATTTTTCGGAGTGAACATAGGCGAAAAATCTGACAATAAATCACATAATCGGAACAAGTAAAAATTTTCAATTATTTTTCCGGACCGAATCAAAATTCTTCATAATGGTGTTTGAAAGAACGATTCCGATCCCTCCTTTTTGCCAATTTTGATTATTTTAGGGTTGTCAGGCCCATGTGGCTTTAGCTCACAGGGTTAAGGAGTGGTCGCGCAAGAAGGCTGTAGAACAATATTTCTCAATTTTCTATTTATGCTTCTTTTTTATGAATATGGAAATTACAGATATTGTCTCTTTTATTTGGATACATGCGCTAGGAAGCACTTTTTGTAGGTCAAAACTTTCGATATAAAAAATGTGAAATTTCTTGATTTTTGGAATTTAAAACACGCTTACAGAAAAACGAGTCAGAAATTTGCAAACTGTGGTTGTTGCACGGCCTCGTAACCAGCTGCACATTTATCTGGTTCGAATGTTGACTTTTAATTCCACGGGAGGAGATACATTTTTATTGAGACCCCTTACAGGGCCAAATACAGTTTTTTGGTGATCGAGAGCAAATCAATAATTCTTCAAAAAATTAACTCCTGGTGTTTGCTCAACGTTCTGTCCGGTCCATTTGGTCAAAATCATTGGTTGTACCCTACAAAACTCAGGAGGAGAAATTTTGAATATAATATCTGTTATTTTTGCGTAGCAGGTTCTTGATTGGACGACGCCATCCGGGTCACTTTTGATTATTTTTTGGATGCATATTTTTTTCAAAATATCACGAGAGAGGAGATTTGGTCCGAACGATTTGTCTTTTGCTACAATTTGTCATTGAAACCCCATTTGCCTAAATGCGACGAACCACCCCTTGAAGGCATTTTAATGAGAAAGAAACAAGAAGTTGCAAAAATTCACTCCGTTCATACAAACCCAGCCCACACAAAGAATGACAAAACCTAAATTTGAAACTCTAATATAAAACAAATGATTTTTCTATCGCTCTGTCTAAAGAACTTTATGGTTTTGTACAAAATCTTAGTAATAGACTCTAATTTATTGTATGTTATTCTCGGATAAAAAAGAAGAGAAAAGCACCGCCTACGCAAACTCCATGATGCTATGTAATCTATATTCAATTTCGGCTATCTGTAAGGGAATAGAGTTACAAGTTAACGATTCTTTGTAAGGGGTCTTCGAGTAAATTCGAGTACTTTGTGAAAAAAAAACATAGTAGATATACGTATTTGAGAAAGTCTCAAATGCACATAAAAATACACTTTGGGATAATCTAGACTTAAGACTTTTTTCTCATACACCACGTCCGAATAAAACAGGTGACGAATAATTCAAACTAGGTTTGAATATGTCATAGAATCTTTATTTCTCGAAATAAGTAGTGACGTGTTCGAAAAATATTTATGTTTCAAAACTTTCTTAAATTAGGTGTTTATTGGCCCAAAACATTTTTCGGCGTAATTTGTCAAGTTTGTAACTTTAAACCAAAACCTACTTCCTATTGAAGGTACGTGACGTTTTGGACTTGATGTAATGAAAAGTCTTAAAAAACTTCTAAAGAACTCTTCATTTCTTCAAAAAGGTATGTATAATGTCTTGAATATACGGTCACCGTGATTGCATTTGGGCTATGGTGTAATAGAAAAATGAATCTTAAATTTTTTTTCTGATCACGATGAAAGTTTTACTTGTGATTCAAAATGTTTTGCTAATAAGATACTTGTACGACGTGAATTTCAAAAAAAAACGCACAACGTCATTTTTTTTTCAAAATTATCGTTACAACCTTATCAACTGACTTGTCAATTGATTAGACTCGTAAAATGCATAATGGTGCTAGGCGACGCGTCGCCATAATCGATCACGAATTAACAACATATCATATAGACGTCAATAAAAACCGACTAATGTTCGAATTAACATAAACATTATCTGATTACGAGCGAGGCTCAGGCTGACGCTCAGACCCAGGGATCGATTTTGACAATTTTAACCGGTCGCGTACTAGAGCTGTCCCCGTTGATTCACTCATAAAACCGAAAGTATTAATACACAACTAACCCATAATGGAACACCCTTGTCAATTCTACTTACCATGCCTGGAGGAGACTATTCACCATTAATTGAAACCATTTTCTCAAAACCATGCAAATGTATCATTTATGGAAAACCATTTTTGAAAATAAGGAATTACTATTTTCAATTGACACAGTTCATGCCGTAACACATAACACAAATGTTTCATCGTGAACAATCGTTTAATTGTGTAAATGGATGTTAATTTTCGTCCAGATTCTGGCACTCGCAGAACCAAAAATGGATAATCTTTCAGGATTCAGATTAGCCATCTGAAAAGTAATAACAACTGACGGAAGATTGTAAGCGTCAAGGCACATTTCGTGTCATTAATTAATTATGCACTTAGTTTGAACATGTTATTCTCAAAACAACTTTGTTTGATACAATTTTTAGCAAATTCGACGATAGGTTTTATGAATACATATATTTATGATTTAAAAAAGTCTTTACATTTTACATACAAGCAATCATTGAATTTTATTCTATCGTCTTTCTTTCCGATCTTCTTCATCGCCTGCCATTTCTTCTGCATTCATTAGTCTTCTTCTGTGTGTCATGAATGCTTTCCTCGCAACTGTTGATTAAATCAGTTAATTCGGCGCNAACCTTTGTTTCTATTTTTCAACAAAAACTAATAATTAAACAATTTCAGTAATCTTAAACAAAAAATTAAAAACATTGGTCCTATTAAAAACAATTTTTAAGTTTAATATTAATTCGATAATTGTGCTCAATTTGAGCTATCTAAATCGGATGACTCGTTTTTAAATGACGCATCGTTTTCTCACCCCCATGTTTTTGAGGGACCAAATCTTTGGGAGAGAGTGTTGTGTCTAAATTTGCTCTGTGGGAGGTTTCTTTTGCGGGTTTGGATCTACAAGTCAAGAACAAGCTAACTTCTTTATAAAATATTGGTATATTGTTTTGTGTATGGTTGCAAAGTAATATATGTAGACAAAAAGAATAATTTAGTTGGTATTTTATCTGGTTATTTTCTCATCGACTGAACCCCTCATTTTCTAGTTCATTTGTTTTATAGGGATCGTTTCTTTTTGCAAGGATCGTAACATTCCA
>SCLH01001581.1:98013-121079 GCA_004367855.1 Oikopleura vanhoeffeni | reverse complement strand
CTAATAGAAAAAATTGAATAGACAAATAATTTCAAATTTCTGCTTCATTTAATCCGAGTTTTTGAATTTTAGCACTACCTACACAAAAAAGTGAAAATTCCTGATATCACTCGAAAAATCATCCTTATATGAAACACGCCAAAATTGAATTTTTGCGGAACCGGCTAATACGACCGAGTACATCATACCACAAAAACTTCGGTACTTTTTATGCAAATTCAAGACAAATATTTCTAGCTGTCCCAACGAGATTCACTGGAAATTTTATTCAGCTCGTGACAGACGTTTTGAAAATCACGAAATGGCTCGTTACTGCCTTAAGGAATACTGTTCGCATTTAGAAGACCGACATAGAAATTATCCAGATTATTTTATAAAAATGTTTTTTTCTGAAAAAATGACAAAAATAAGTTGATTAACATAAATATATCATCATATGTCTCTTTTTATTTCTATTTGTTCCTAAACAAAAATTTATATCGCGATAGAAATTTTAATACGATTTTGTCGAAATTTTGGAATTTCGAAATTTGATATGCGTTCGAAAAAAACGACGATACAAACATCGCAAATTGTGCACTTGCGGCGTTTTGCGCGTATCCTTACAGGATCGATAACCTACCCGTATTAAGTTTCTGCCAGTCAAAAATCAGGAGGATCATAATTTCCCGACCACTCAAAAGAAGTAAAAAACAGTACTTATTTCTCATTTAAAGCGCCGATGAAATTTTTTCGAGTTAAACGAACTTGGGTTCTCGCTTACGTTCTCTGTGTCAACTCAAAGCTATTAAAGTATTCTTAATCTTCAAAACTCAAGAAGAGTAGCTTTTGAATGAAACTTATGCCACTTTCTGAAAGCGTCGTTCCTTATGGTTCGGCCAATTCAGAGACCTTCTATTTGATTGTAACAAGATTAATTCAATAATCCCTAACTGAAATACATATGTTCGTGCTGTTTCTATACTTCATGAGGCGACGCCGGAAACCCGTTTTGCTTAAAATGCGCACCAGTACTCCTTAAGCTTGCGTTGCAGACAAAGCTAACAAACCTAATCATGCAATGGCTGAAAATTTAATCAGGGTGAGGCTCAACTTGAGCCGCTCCATATGGACAAATACACAACTTACTCAATTCACGACTCCTTTGTGACAATTCTGCTATTTCCTATCGCAAAAGAGCAACATATCCCGCCGCAACCGACTAGCCTAACTGCTACGGTTGCTGTAAGCTTCTTTCATCAGCACAATCACTCCGAGTGCCTCATCAGTGCCGTCCCTTGAAATCAATCCTCGCAAAATAAACACCAGCCTCACCACCTGATCAAGCACAAACAGCTCCTATCCGACTAGCTTGACACCCAAATGCTCCTCAGCGCCACCCACTGAGCAGTGTAAGCCACTCAAATCACCGTCCAAGCGTTGACCCTCTCGCGCTGCCCCATCATCTACGGCAGTTCCTGATAGAAGCCCAACCGACCTCAGATGCGCCGCTCGCCATACACACTCTTATCGCGCGGACGACCATCTCCTCCGATTTATCAATGGTACTTGGAGAATAATCGCAGCACATGCATTATCGAAAAGACAATCCCGTGTTGATGACCATAGTCATAGTCTCTTAATCACTATAACCTTGGAGCTCCAATCGAATAAATCGGTGCAGCTCCAAAGCCGATTTTTCGGTTCCCTGCCTTTAGCGCTTATTATCTTGAACACTCATCAGCTGATATTCCTATCAAGTAAGGTTCGGATTTTTTTTTGCTTTTATAAATTAAATTTATGATACCATTATATCGGTTATACTACAAGTTGACCAAGTACTCCATGGTCGGCAATTTATATTTTTTTCCAAAACAATCTAGACACAAATCTATAATTTCGAAATTCAAATACTTTGCTTTTAAACCGCAAAAACCGGTATCCTCCACCATTGCTATGAACAATTTTTATGTGAAATCGAGCCTCACCGAAAACGATGACTATGACATTAGAACTATATCGAAATGATCTAATCGAATTCTGAAAAATTTCAAATATTTTAACGCCAAATATTGTAAACCTAATTATCGAAATTTTACCTGATTGGTTAAAAAATGTTTGATTCAGCTGTAAGCCAACTTTTTGATCAGTAAATCTCACTTCCAAATTGGTGGTACTGCTTGTTTTATCAGACGCAAACTTTTTTTTCGAACTTTTCATTTCGGTCACTTTCCTCAATTTTTCTAGAAATTCTAGCAATTTATCAAATTATTCTCATCACTTTTACGCATTATTATTTATCCACCTTACCTCAAAAATGCCCTGTGATTCTAAAGAAATTCGTCTAAAAAGATAGAGTTGGAACTCGAAAAACTGGCTAAAATCGTCGTTTCAAGCATGAGATTCATAAGAAGAAAAAAGTCAAAAAGGCGAAAAATCCTTCTCATCACTTTTTTAGTTCACATTATCGCCTTTGTGTCAATTTTGAGACGCTGTTTGTATGTGCGGTCTAAAAGAAGACTAGATTTACAAAAAACCTTTTTAGTGCTCTAGAATAGACTCACCACCTGGTGGCTTGACTGTAACAACAGTGACTTTTAATTTGTCATCGTTAACGCGCTAATCTACAATACGAGTATCCTCAGATTTTTACAGACTGCCCGTAGAACTGTTCAGGCGTGATGAAAGGTACCAAAAAGCACACACCCCCTTAACCAAGTTCAAGCCAACGCCAAAATGATTAATTAATTTGATAGATTTCGAAATCTATCTTAAAAGATTAGCGAAAAGAGGCGCCAAAAAGATACTTCTTTAGTTATGGTTACCACGAAAAATCAGAAAAATTTTAAAAAATATTTTTAACCTAACCTAATCTAATGCAAACCTTGGCTTTCTAGTCTTACTTTACAATTTCAACTTATTCACTGTACAAATTTCTCTTAGCCTCAACTTTTCACACTTGTACCGGGCTAACTGTTTTGAAACAAATAATTATTTTTGAGTATTGAAAATTTTTTTCCAAAAATGAATTGATTACCACTTGAACACTAAAAAGAGTCATGCCAAGCACCGAACACCTTTATAAAAGTACGTTCGAAGCGCGTATTACAGAAAAGCCAATCAGTTAGAGTTTCAATTGTTTTTGCACAAGAAGTCAAAACGATATATTTTTCAATCCAACATCTTGATATTTCCTAGATTTTGATTTTATAGTTTCTAAGAAAATTCAATGATGCAGAGCCAAGTACACATATCACTTTGATACAAGCTCACAGTGGTGTCTCACCAAATTATTTGGTATTGGACATCGAGATGCACTGAAGAATCTGACCTATATTATCGTTTTTTCTGATTTGATTAATATATAAATCAATCAAAATATTTCCTAACATAGTTTAAAAAGTTATGCATGTCAAAAATCACAATTTTTCATAAAAACATGGTTATTTTCCCCGATAATAAGCAGATTAGTACACTTCTAAATTATTTTGGGTCGATATACTACACTCGACTCTGTGGACAATATATAATTGCTCGAATGTATTTTTTTAATTAATTAAATATTTTGTGAAATACTAAAATTGAAAATTTTTGAAATACTCACTTTTGCAAAAAATAATCTTTCCTGCTTACCAATTAATTCTTTTTTTAGTGTCAGCAGGACCAAACAACCTTCCTAACAAATTGGCTATTTATCAAATTTTAATTTGGACGCAATAGTCGCATTCAATTTCATTAGAGGTAAAGATGGAAAAAAAATCTCAAAATCTCAACCCTCCGTAAATTTGAACAAAATTTCAAGAAAAACACTAATCACTTTTTTGACATCCTTGTCAAAATTCTTCTATAATGTATTCGAGGAGCAATTCTACGCATGTTTTTTTGGCATATTTAAGATATTTTAATATTGCAGTCACCTTTATAAAGTGTTGCTCGACACGGTAAATCTGTTGAAATCAATCAAAAAACCTAGAGGTAAACAAAAACATACTGTGCACGGATAATACTCCACGGATATCTAACATACATCAAGCGTCCTTCATAAACTCAAAGCTGATCATTTTATGATTATCAATCAATAGTGCGTTAAACTTCAAATGTATTATATTTATTTTTGAATATTAAAACACATTAGAAACTACAGTAATAATTATGAAAATCTTATTGACAGAGCTGAATCTTGAAATTTTAATCTTTTTATCAAGAGTAATGAAACAGAAGCTTAAGTCTCGAAACGACCGATTTATTTGCTGAAGATGTTGAATTTCAACAATGTATGAAAAACATATCGTAAAACATTAATTTACCGAGGAAACTAATACTCTATACTTTTTTATAGCATCAATCGGTAATTTTGACTATTTTGTCCATTTCTCAGACTCTATGAGTTACAATTTTCAAACGCCAACCAATCTTTCTGCATGAACATTATTAAAGGAACACGAGATGTACTAAAAATTCCTATTTTTACACTTTGTTTTGCATAATATCTGAAACTTGACAGGACCTATCGTCACCTACTTATATTTCAAACCCACTTAATTGCATGAGTATTATTTATGCCAACTCAAAAAGTTTTGTAGATGCAAATAAATATTATTTTCTTTTAAAGCTTTTGAAAGTCTAGATTTCTATTAATATTTCAATTACAGAGAAAAAAAAATAAACACAGAAAATAAAAGATTCAATAACAGTAACAGTGATATGTATTTCAGTAAACATTTCAAACCACTTTCCTAAAAACGGATATCCTCATAAAAAATTTTAAGCTTCAACAGGATTACGAATCACGATGTCAAACTTTTTTCGGCGAATTGAGAAAAAAGTTGAGTTGAAAAACAATTTGAACCCATCATCGAAAAACAATTTAGTTCATTGTTTAATTCCTTGGCAAACTCTATGTGGTTTGGTTCATATATGTTTACAGCTTTTTTTCTCTTATTTTAGAGAGAGTTTAGAATTTTCCAGAAGCCGATTTCGCGGAGGTCCAAAGGTTAACGAACCTGATTAAAGACATACAAGAACGTAATTTTTACAGCTCGGCTAAATACAAGCTCTTCAGTGTATTTCCATAAATTATATTTCTCTCCGATCATTTTAAGCTTTCTCGAACATCTCATAAGCCCCATTTTGCTCACTTTTGTCTCATCATCCTTATGAATAATTTCTCACATATAAGAAAAGCATGTAAATATTGAAAATTATGTACTCGAAAGATAAATTCACTGTTGAATATGAAAAATATTTCTTAAAGTCTTTCTGTGTTTATTTTTTAGTTCCGGTTCCCCCTCCCCCTCATGTTGGAATTTTTTGCAATTTCACTAAGTCTCCGCTTATTGCCGCTGCTTATTGCCGCTAGCCTGTGGGTTTTAAAATACTGAGCAATCAACTAATAAAACATCATGTATTAATGCGTGAGTCGAAGCAATCATTCCAAAGTATGATTAAATCAATAACATTTATCTTACTTCAAATCAATTTTTTTACTTTCTTTTTGATCTTTCCACAAAATTATAAATTATTCAATACTTTTCATGACCGACTTTGGTTTTTATATTAAATACCTAACTAGAGCTCCGTTAAACACAAAATCAAGAAGTAATTGCATGATGAATACAGTTGTAAACAATACTTTTCTTGTCTAGCGCTTTCAACCAAATATCGTAAAAATTTTCTCGATACGTTTAATAGAAAAACAATTGCTCATTTGTCAATTCTGCTGCCAAGAGGAAATTTTTAAATGCACCCTTCTTCCCTTAAGGGGTGGGGAAGCAAATTAGATATTTTTGATCGCTCTCTGAACAAACATGAGAATGGGAAAGGTTTAATTTTGTGATTCAGACCTTCCAAAAAAGCAGATTCAGTGCGGCATTCAAGCAACCAAAAAAAAATTTCGCATCGCACCAAATGGCTTGTAAAAGTGCAAAATCCAATTCTACAAAAGTTATGTTTGCTTTCGTCTATTACGATTTTATGATTTGTTTCAATAATCTTTATTTTCATATATCTAAAGACTCTCAAGGGCGAATTTGCAAATTTCCAGCTAAAACTCGAAATATATTTTTCTGGTCATTTTCCAAAAAAAAACATGCTAAAACATTTTCGAAATTAGCTTCAATAAAAGCCAGTGAAACCCCCCCCACAGACATTAAAGTTGGCTTACGTCAAGACAATATTTGATCTTGAACGCACTTTTTTCGAGATAAAAATTTCGAAACTGACAAAAAAATCATATTATCGAGTTTTAAGCTGAAATTTAAATTCGCCTTCTGGAGAGTCTTTAGATAAGGAAAAAAAAGCATTATAGAAAAAAATCATTGAAATCGGTTAATAGACGAAGCCAAACATAATTTTTAAAATTTATTTTGCCACTTTTCTATGCCTATAGGCTCATGTGCGATCGAATTTTTTTTTGTTATCTCAGAAATTGACCCACTAACTCCGTTTCTCGAAATCAAATACGCAACACATGAAACCTTCCCATTTCAGTTTGTTCAGGCGAGACACGATTCAAAATTATCTTATTGCTTTTCTCCACCCTTTAAGGGGTCGGTGCATTTTGACAGATACGAACATGCTCTT
The DNA here is from genome assembly GCA_004367855.1 of Oikopleura vanhoeffeni. Taxonomy (NCBI): domain Eukaryota; kingdom Metazoa; phylum Chordata; class Appendicularia; order Copelata; family Oikopleuridae; genus Oikopleura; species Oikopleura vanhoeffeni. Next base: position 114,518 of record SCLH01001581.1, on the reverse strand, counting down.
GATTGAAAACTTTTTGTACTGGGTTTATATCATTATTTCCATAGACCACCAAAGTTATGTTTCATACCAGCAACATTTCTTTTACCTTCAGAATTTTTGAATTATTGCTCTTTTAAGTAAAATTTTAATTCGAATTAACTTTCGAATTTGAAAACATGAAATTCGAACATCTTCCGAACATTATGAAAAAATGCCTTATTTCTTCACTTTTTTCACAGTTTTTGTGTTTAAATCAACGAAAAAACTATCACAACATGGCCACTTTAACTATTTCGCGTTACTGACCACATATTTTTTATAATCTATTTAAAATATATGACATTTTTTGGATTTTCGGTTAAAATATTTGGAACCATATCGTCAACATTTTTCCACGGTTTCCTTAGTTAAAAATTTTTAACTAATTTTTCTGAATCCTAGCTATAAATTGGAATAGCTACTTTACTATATGTAAATATCTTTAAATCCCAAGTCTGCATTAGAAAGTTTCCAAAGTACGAAGGATTTAAGGGTTTATTTTTCGCTTAGGTCTGACATTTTGTGCCTCGCTCATCAATAAATCCCTTTGTGGGCAAGGGAAAATTATTGGATCAAGTTTTCCTGTATCCTAACCTTTTGTGTCACGATGATCAATAGTGTTTCTGTTACCTTTACCGTGATCGTAGAGGGAAGTAGCATGTTCTGCCTAATTTATAAGTCCTTTTCGTTCTCGACTCAAAAAGTTGAAATTTACAATTAAAGGAAAACACGAGTCCAAGAGGATCATCCAAACTTTAGAGAGACATTGAAAATATGAACAAAAGCTCAACATCATATCAGTAGCCATTCATATTCACTCGGATTCAATTATTATCAAACATACTTGTCTTCGTTATGTTTCTCCGCTATTGTTTATACTCTGACATCTAATTTTCAGCCTATGAACACTACGGTTTCGCAGAAATCCATACAAAGCCCTTTTGTATCCAGAATTTAAATTATACACCGAAACTTGCCAAATTGAGCCGCACTCATCCAACCACGTTAACAATTTATCAAGGAACTCATTGAAAATAAATATCTTCTGTTTCGACTCTAGCTAAAATGTCCGTTTTTTTTAATTTAAAATATTGATCTTGGACTAGAAATCATATAAAATTAAATTATTATAAATGTTTGCTCTATGAAACCGTTTTTAACCACTAATTAATAAAAAAAATTTTTACATTAATTTTAGACACCTTTAGTAGCAAACGCGCTTTTTTTGAGTGTTTTCCTCAAAAGGCGATCTTATAAAGTAAACAATATCGATTTGAAAAAACTGATCTCATCCAAAGTTAGCTCAACAAATGACAACTTTTGTTCGAAAAGTTTTTCTATCGAACAATTTCTGTACAGTGGCAAAGTTTTCCATCCAAGAAAAAATAATATTGAAAAAGTGCAAATTATCACCAATGCCACCGACCCCATTAAAGACCCACTTTAATCGTAAAACTACATCCCCAAATCCCCATTCTTAAACATTTTATCTTATGTGTTGGTTGACTCTCTAATTTTACATCATTCTTCGTTATTAATTTTCATTGAACTTATCTTTTAAAAACATCTTTAATAGAATTAGAAGGAAAAAATTTATATTATGACTTTATTCGAACGTCACAAAAATATTTTGTCCCCGATAACGCTCGCATTTTTTTGGAAAAAACTTCAGCGAAATGACTACCCTGTTGTTGAGTCAACCTGCAAAACCTTCTGAAAAACCGAAAGCTGATTAATTTTAAAATCTTCTTCGGTCATATTAAAGGAATTGACTCAATATTTCTATCTGATAAAAGTCAATAGTGAATGTATGATACACATAAATTTTATGTAATTATTAATCAAACAGTACTGCATGATTCGATATGACTTTCATGCAAGACTAATGAAGTACTCGCATATAATATCTTGTGTACAATTACTGTCACATTATGACCAACAATTGTACATTGGGTTTTTTATTGAAAATTGGTAAGTTTGACGGTAATGATAACTATATTGAGGTTATTCAATTAGTCCACGCGAAAAACCAGAAACGCTATCTTGGCATCGATTTTTTGGAGGATTGTTTTGCAGATTATTCGGTATGTTTTTTATAAAAAATTGGTTAACTCGTAATTTGCACCTAATCAGGGTTTTCAACATACAACGAGAACCCATTTCTAACAGTTTCTTGCAAATAATATCTGATTAGGTAAATAAATCAAGGTTGTTAATTTCAGCTTTCAGACTTGTACAATTTTCAATTTTTTGACATATTGACTTTTTCCATTTTTTTCTCCTTGAAGGGAAATTTTGCCGCCTTTCAAAATTTTCGGGCCATAAAAACTTTCGCAAGTCAGATGCACTTTGAAAGCTAACTAGTTTAAACTCTATTTCTTCACATCTAACATTTAACGTTAATCTCGTCTTTTGAAAAAACTTTATCAATTTGTCGAATCAAACTTTAATTCCGAACTCAAAAGCTTTGCTAAAGTTATATATTTCAAAAATCTCGTAGTTACATAAAGTTCGCGCTGGATTTATGCAAACATTACTTCGATGCTAATATAAAGAAGAATATATAAACTCAGTAAAAAAAGTTCATCCAGAGCCCTTATCCGTGAAAATCCGTCATATCGTCAAAATGCACCCCCGTTTTAACCAGGTCAAGCTTGACCCAATGAAAATTTATCAGAAATTTGTATCTAATGTGGGAAAATTTTTCAAACTAAGATAATATAGAATCTTCATTATTTTTATCGAGATCAGAATATTCTCGTCGAATTTTTTATTTCTCTCATAAGCTACGTTTGTTCATTGCAATTGTCAGCCTGGATTTTTCTACACAATGGACTTTCGAATTGTTCTATGCAAGCATAACGTGATGCATCTTTAGCCATCGATAAACCCTATTTTTTTTACTTACAGTCTTACTAAGCGATTCAAGGTCACGTGTCGCAACAAAAAATTAGTTGGCCGAAAATTTCATATAAACATAAACTGGCCTCAGAAAAAAAAATTGGTGGTGGTCGCGCGGTCATGCGACACATAGGCTCCGCTAACAGGTTCGTCAATTGTATAATTAATAAAATTTTGATTGATTTATAAAGGGAAAATAAAATTTTTGAGAAAAGCCAATGTTAGGAAACCTTTACCTTCTCTTGAAGCAGGTTCATTCTCCTTAATATCAAGCATTACAAAAAGTACACGCAGTTCTTAGAAAATAATCAACCTTTTCGCGAATCACATAAAATGAACGTCAAATTGAAACGTCCATCAACGTTCGAAATGTACCTTAAATTTCTAAGGGTTCTGGGTCTGAACACATCAATTTTCTGGGTTTTGATACTTCTGACGCGCAATAACATTTTTCTTCTGAAATGTTGAAATGTACAAATAAAAAATAATTTTTTCCTTGAAGATGTTTTTGATTTGAAATTATTATCTTATCCAAAATCGCAATAACTTTAATACATTTATACGAAAAAAAGTTTTTTTAAATCCTTAATTCCGCACCTGCAGCCCGAAAACTCCGGATTATTATTGTCGAATTAATTACAAACTTTAAAATAAACAGAACACACTTGATCACTATTCGTTGGTCAATAATATTGAATAGTTTCCGTTCGTCATTCATAAACTGAAAAAGTTCGAAAAAACTGTCTATGAACTTTTTTGGTTCGGAAAATTTTCAGCCTCAAGAATTCTTTAATGTTCAGATTTTATTATTAACATCTTTCATTATCTCCTGTATCATACAATTTAAACGCCAACGCTATAATCACTAAAAGCAGCATTTCAATCATAACAAACCTAAAAGCCCTCTATTTGCTAATAGTAGTGTGAGTTTTTGGAAACATACTTTCTGCGTCAGGTTTTAACGCAAAAATTTTATTTTATTCAATGTTATTTTTTTACATTAAATTGTGTATGCTTATTTTTGGAACATTATATTTGTTTGTTTTATTTATCTTAACAGAAGTAAGATAATTTTGCATGCAATTCCGCAGTCAAAAGCCTGTTAAGGTTGAATAACAAATTATCACTCCTATATAACTGTAAGACGGTGGACCGCACACCTGATCGATTGAAAACATAATTTCCATGACTGAATCAGATTTAGCATTTATTGGGCCAATAAAATCATCCGCATCCTTCATCTATCATCATTAGTAATACCTTAACTTCTTTAGATAATCTCTTACCATTATCAGTTTATCAAAAAAACTTTACAGAAAACTCAAGCACTTATCCGGTCACATTATAATGTCTAATTAGATCTTTTATTTCTGCTATGATCTTGTATGTTTACTAGAACACCAATTATATTACGGATGCCTTTGGGAATGTTCGGAAATAAAGATCAAAAAGAAAAATAACAAGATTGTGAAACTACACTCATATTCCGTAGTCGACGATGGAACCTCACACTTTTATTAGCAATTATCACCATGTTGAATTAACCAGAAGCAATAGTAAATCACATTGTACTGTCACAACCATTCATATAATTAAGGTCTTCACCGGCACTAAGGAAATCATAATGTCAATTGTAGGATACGAAGCCAGACCTTACAAGACTTAACTTAGAAACCGTTAATTCAAATTGTATATTTGACCGGAGAATCGGCACCGAAAAAACTATCCACGCAAAAAACATTTTTTTCGGCCATTGTGGTCTGAAAGTGAGATTTTAAAACCCACTTTCCAGCACTTATTCAATTTTCATATAATTAAGTCTTTTTTTGATTTTAAATTATAATCGACCGACTACACACAAAATTTCGATGAGAAATATATGTTTGAAAATTTTATAACTAAAAATGGGTAATTTATATACAAAATGCGTAGACGGAAGATTCTAATTCAAGCGTCTCATCGTCATTAGCTATAAATTGTCAAATTTTCCGCGAGAAACCGCAAAACGTTATCAACTACCTTGCCGACTCTTATTTTCATATTTTTGCCTTGCAATTGCTCAAGATTTTTGTTCCTTTGTTGCTATCGACCGTTCAAAAGTTAGAACATTGCCGCTGCGCATCGTAATAAGGCCGCAGTCGGTCAGGACGATTTTGGACACGTCTTGAAAGGCCCAAATGACTTTTGAAGTCCGAAGATGTGTAATGATGGAATAAAAAACTTCCTACATTTTTCGAAAAAATGACTTAAAACGTTTTAAGCGCGATTATTTTTGTTTAATTGATAATTTTTGAATGTTACAATACCTGAAAGTCAGTTTTTATATCCCTTTATCACCTATTTGTTAGAATGCCGTACCACGACTCCTTTTAAACTGGATTCTTTAACGTCTGTGGCTACGCATTCAACATAAATGATTAAAGGATATAGCATCGAAGTGTCAAGAAATATGATTTTTTTTAGATTTCCTAGAATGTTAATTTTGAAATTACTAGTCCAATGATTTAGCTAAACTCAAAATGACGCATCATCGACTTTTGGAAACGCCCGCCGGGAGTAAGAAAAAAAAAAACGTAAAAAAAAAAATTTCAAAAATAACTACAGGAAGATACAAATAAAAACAAAAAAAAGGGGGGCGCGAGGGTAAAAAATCGGTAATAAAACAAGCCGGGGGGTATAAACAAATAAACAAAAAGAAAAAAAAAAAAAAAAAAAAACAAAATTGTAGAATATATAAAACAAAAAAAAAAAAAAACATAATAAGGGGGTGATAATTATATATAAAAAAAAAGATTAAAAAAAATAAAAATAAAAAGCGGTGAGAATACTATTAAAAGGGGTAAAAAAAAAAAGGATAAAAAAATAAATATAAGGGGGGGTGGTGTAAAAACATAAAGAAAAAAAAAATAATAGATAAAAGGTAAATCAAAAAAATTAACTGTAAAAAGTAATCACGAAAGGGGGGGGTAAAAGGAGTTCAAAAAAAAAGTACAAAAAAATAACGTTACGGTTATCAAAAGCGGTAAAAAAAATAAGGGAGGGTATAAATCCGTAAAAACAACAAAAATTAGGCAACCTATACGGCCTTAGAGGGTCCACCTCTCCGTAAAAGTTCCTACTCAAAATGGCTATTCTTAATTTTTTCTGCTTTAGCCACTTCCCAAATGGTCCCCACTGCGGCCACTCTATATTCTATATTGACCCATTCAGTCAGACATCTACTGTAGATACTAGTAATCTACAATGCAACCAATGAATAAAGCAAAATGTCGGTGAAGTATCTTCTAATACGTTTGCGCTTAAATAGCATATTATCAAAGAAAAACTTATACACGGTCAATAACGGTTATAAACTAAACAAGCGTTTCAAATAAATTTAGTTTACTAAAAAAGCATTTTATATTCAATATCTCAAACCAATGAACATATAAAAATTTCCCTTGCAATTCACCCGTTCGAAATATAAGAATGTACAGGATGTGTTCGATTAGCGTTCAGTCAGGTGTACAGATACAAATCATGAGTTCGCTGGTGACAGTACATTTGCGGCATTTTTGCACCGGAGTTTTTGCGGGGACAACCAATTTAAATTTATGTTAAAATCTGACTGCCCCGGAAATTGACGAAAAAGCTGTTTTTTGACAATTTCCGGCAATCTATTTCTGTTTGTTTCTGCCTCGGAATTTCAACTGATAAGTTGGTTTTTGGACCATTTTCCCTCTGGCAATTAGTTTTTAACTTTATTCGAAAAACTGCAGTTTAATTTCATTCTATTTGAAGTTTAAATCTAGGATTAGTAACTCTGTCCAGACACGCGTTCACGTAAGGAAGTTTTCTCATTAAGAAATAATGCATAAACTGCATATCCTTTATCCGAACCGGACTCCTCATCAACAAACGCTTACTATCTCTTAGCGTGTTCGAATCCCACTAATGTTTCGCCTTTATCATCTATCTTGATATGATTATAGTCAAGCTCTTGATAATGACCGCTAAATTTTTATCGCTGTTAATCACTCAAGCAACTCACATAAGACAAATCACTTAGACAAATCATCCAGTGATTCGAACACCGCGCTTATAAGATAGTAACGTTTTTGAATGGTATTCGTTCGAAACGGTTATTGGCGTCCATTATTGAATGCGTTATTTTCTGAAATCAGCAAATTCGCTATTACCTCATTTGGGAAATGTTATCTTGTTAAAGTCGTGGCGACGATAATTGGGCTCTTTTTACACTTTTCAATGAAGTTTCGAGAACCTTGGCTTCAACTAATTATTTTTTATTCAAAAATACGTAGTACAACTTTTAAGGGGGTGCATAAACCCTGCACGCATTCATTATAAAAGCTTAACAGAATTAAGCATATATGTTTTATGCTATATTCTAGTTAGTTGAACTATCATAAAATGTTATCATCTTGATTAAAATTATTTTATATTCATTTAGAAAGATTTGAGTTCGAGTTTTCATTTTTGATAATCGTTAAAAATTTAAAAAAATCAAAGAATATGAAATTTTCCGTATTTTTCGGCCAATTGTTTCAGTTCTTCTTATATTCATCTGTTTGACAAACGAAAAAAATGCTACTTTAACTTTCTTCAAAACGCTACATATTTTACTACGCAGTTTGAAAATCATAAATCTCTATATTTTTCATCTTCTGTCGAATTTTTATTGAAATATTTATTAAAATTTTCCGCAAATCATGCCCAACATTTCCATGGTTTTACAAATTAATAAATAAAAAATCAAAGATGAATCACTAATTAATTTTTTTGTAGTACTAATTAAATATCCGTATGTCACACTATGAGTGTTCGCGCTGCACATTTTATTTCTCAAACCTATCGATGAAAATTATAACACTCCGGGCTGTACATTCGAATAAGCCATTTGGCACAATATGTGTAAAAATTTTATGCTTCAAATTCAATAGCATTGTGGCTGTATAAGCGCCATTCTTTAGATTAAGTAAGAAATTTTAATATTCAAAACGGCATTAAGTTCAATTCTTTATCCAAAAAAGTTGTTTTTTCTATACTATTTGCCATTTTCGACCATGTTTATGGAAAAAACTTCCTATCAAGGAAATTTTTAATTCACATAAAAACAAGACTTTTTAGCGAAACACCCGCACAAATGTCTGAAGTTTTAATATGTCTTCAAAAAAAATCTATGTCGGGTTCGTTGGAAATGGAATTCCAATGAACAGTGGTTTTAGTATTTTTCCACAGATAGTCAGTTATGTAAGAATTAAAATATAAACGTTTCAATGATGGACACTTTCTATTGAAATAAAAATAAAAAAAAATTTTCACTTTTTTTTTTCATTTATCGCTCTGAAAAATGTTATCAATCTGCGACTTATGGCACCCTTAAAAGGTAGCCAGTACTATCTCAAAACATCTAATATGCAACCTTTAGCTCAACGCAAATGGTTTTTAGGCGTCTCCTAAAGCACTAAAGCCTTCACTCCTCATAATCCTATCACATTTTCTTTGTTATTTGCGATCAACTCCAAAATATAAAGCGCATCTCTGAGCGAGAAGAAAATTCATAAAATTTTGCTCCTCTATGGTCAAACAGCTATTTGAGCCTCAGCGCTAAAAAGCCTTACTCCTCCTTGAAAATCACTATAAAAATTTTCAATTGGCATCAAATTCCCCGCAAACCTGGATTATAAGTCCGACGCGGAGAGTTTTGTCGTTTTTATTTTCAAGAAATCGCACCCGAAATCTAGAGGAACACACTTGGTGAATTTTAGTTTTGGTGAAAATTCTGAACTATAAAATTTTCTAAAAAACCTACTTTTTTGAAAAAATTCAACAATTCATGAAAAAATCTGATAGTAAAAAACTCAGTGACAAATGCTCCTACAAAATAGGCCAATCAAAAATTATTGAGAAATTCTCAATTATCGTCACCCCTTAAAAGGGTACTTAAGGGGACACCCTTGAGAGCGGTACTGAATCGGTCCACAGATTCTCTGAAAATTGATCCAGAGTAAATACTGCAAAAAAGACCATGGGAATATTTTTTTTATTTCTCATAACAATGTGGCCAGCGGCGAGTTCAAGTCGGGGGCAGATCACTTTTTTCTCATTCATACACATCTGATCTAACAAATTAATAGACAAGTGATCGATTATCCGCTAAAATTCCCGCGATAGAATTATCAAATTTGACTTAGTTCGGTAAGATAAAAAATATCTAGCGAAACTAAAAAAAAACTTTAGAATTCATCGGCCGTATAATTGTTTAGAAATATGGCATTATTTCTGTCATAAAAATATAGATTATTCGCTGTGTTACTGAGTAACATTGAATTTGCTTCGAATCAAATCATTATAATAAATTAATATATGTTTTAAATGGTATTATTTCGGTCTTTACTTGTACGGGTGTAAGTTTTTCCCTCTTTTTCCCAAACTTTACTTACTGATATTCTTCCATTTTTAAAATTGATGGGGGTACAAAGACGAAAAAAAGATTACTGAAAATGATCACACTAAGTGAATCAGACCGATACTTCAGGAACGCCCTGATTTAGTCCCACTTACACACAAGGATTTTTGGTCCGAAGTGAATCACATTTTACATTTGAACTAGAATGAGTCATTAATTTACAAATATTAGAATAAATCCAGCGTAAAAGACTCAAAACATATATCATATTTAGCACTATATTATTATTATTCAAGATTTTGACCGAATTTAGCCTTTAATTTCAACCCCGAAATTGATAAGTTAAAAAACTTGCAAATTCTCTACAGACATAGGCCGTATCAATAAATTATTTGACGTGAAGCTTGAGATTATCGTTCGCCAGCTATCCTTTAATTCGGGGTAGATCGTTTGGGTAGACATGAATCGTACCAAGATCGATTCTAGATCAAACTAGTTTGCACACTTGCATGAAAGTCGTCCATATGGAGCAAGGGAGTTATGTATCAAATACGATTTCAATTATACTTATAAGATTAATATCCGAGGGGGCGCGCATTTTTCAATAAGTAATTACAATAGAAAAATATAAAAAATCCGTGAAACAAAATGCATTAATGGATGGAAAAAAAAGATTCTGGAAAATGTACCCAGGCGGATGAGGGCAACAGTTGCATAATTGTTACGATTTGGATACGGTGGTATTATCTTTTGACTACTGATGTGATTGGTTAAGCTTTCATAGAGGGTTTTCTCTATTCGATTTTAACGGTGATATGTTTTCATCAGAATTCTTTTTGTTAGATGGGAGCTCTGAATATTGGCACTATCATGTTATTTGGTGTTCGGGAGGCACAGGATCGTGTAGTCAGCGCCTTAGCGTGACTCGCAAAGCTTTTTTATTTCTGATGTTATTAAGGTTTTCGGGAGAGTTTTGTGTCTATTTTCTCGGTATTCTGAATCCGGAGGCCGATTTTTCCCAAATAATACAAACGAGAAGTTCTTGGATTATAAAAAATAAATTCCGATCGGTAGTTATTTCAGTGGTTTCTCATCGTGCTGCGTCTCCGTGAGCGCATTGTCTTATTTATCAGCATTTTCGAAAGCTGATGATCTCTTGGATCAATGTTTTGATTTAATACCTGGGAGCGTACGTTGTAATCATTGAAAGTCTTAGAAAATTCGTTAACGATTACTTTTGCATGGGCTGTGGGGTAAGTTTGAATAAGAAGGATAATATATTCAATTACGCGAGTAATTTTAAATAAGCTTTACTCAAATGACTGGGGGGGGGGGTGGCGGGGGGGGGGGGGGCGGCGAAGAATGAGAGATGTGCCAGTGCTCAAGCTTCAAACTTGTAATTAAGAATTGTTCTCGATTACATGAAATTTGAAGTGTAATCATCGGGGTGGATAATAGCGTGTAAGTCGAAGGAATAGAGGTTTGAAGTGAAGATGTATTTTGCCATAAATAAGTCGTTATTTCTTCGAAAAATAAATCTATCGTGAGGCTGTTTTGGAAAAAGATGTATGTTCAACCTCTAGGATTAGGGTTTATTGCCCGAATAAAATTGTTCGGGGGGCGATTAGATTGAGGTCGATTATTTGTTTACTGTTCACCTAGAGCCTGGGGGTATTGTTTCTTATGTGTAAGTGTCACGTTTATCGCGTTTTGACTTTGGGGTGGGGTAATGAAAAAGATCGTATATAAATTCTTATAGGAGATCAGCGGGTTCATTTCTTTTCAAAATTTGATTTATAAGCAATTTTTTAGGAAAAAAACGGGAGTTACGACTTGTATCCACCTTTGATGTGCCTTGAGTATACGTGCATGATCTCTATTTTCGGCTATAGTTGGTAAAGTAGAATGAAAGTCTGCGTAGGGAATTCGTTTGTGGATCGACGGAAGTGGTTTCATTTTGGTGATTTAATAAAATTTTTGCATAAATACATACTTAATTACATGTAACAGAATTTTCAAAAAAAGAACGCGACACAACGTCATTGGGGGCGGTGGTTTCAATTTTAATTTCGATTTTGGTTATTATCAAACTGTCTTGTTGTCATTAAGTATTAAAGGCGATCGATTAAATGCGATTTTACTGGGTGAATGCAACTAGTTGCTAATCGGTCTACGAGTTATAATCAAAATGTTTGGTCGAAAACGAATTGAATCAAGTTCTAGATAGATCAATTCCGGGTGGCCGAAATAATAAAAGTCACGATAAAGTTTTTGACCGGAAAAAATGTGAAGCAACAAGACGTCGGGGGGGTGGGTTCTTAGTGTTTTTTGGTCGGGGGGCAGGTGGAAGGAGAACGTAGCGGAGGGCGAGTATGCCCGCAGAAAATTCATAAGGGTGGTGCATTTTGCATCAATTTTGTGGGCACATACAAGATGAATAGATGCAGTTGAATTTGATGGATGAGATTGTCGCTGAGATTGGTAGATATAACATATAAGAATATCATTGGTCAGAGAAATGCCTCTCTGCAAATTTACCTTACTCCAGCACTAGATGTGTGGGCAGAAGCCCTATTTCCAATCAAGTCGCGTCGGTGGTTTTTAGATGTTCGACTCCCGTACAACATAGAAACAATGTAGCGTTTTTCCATTGTTTGTATTCTTTTTTTTATTACATGTTTAATCGGATGATGAACGTTTATTTTAATAATCTGTTTCATATCTTCCCTTAAAACGACACCACTAATTTGATTATCTATACGTTTCGATTTATTATCATTTCAAATAAAGTCTTATTTTTATTGTAGAGCTAAATACTGAAAAAACGACTAAATACTTATTCTACGAAAAAATATAATCGACATAGACATCATTTAACAATTTTAAGATGAACATTTTTTTAAATTTGGTATTATTAAGTGTTTTTCTTCATGCATATCGTTTTATGTTACTTGTTTACAATAAAGCAAATGTTGCATAAGGTGTATTGATTTTTGTTTAATAATTTCGAAAAAAACTTTAAAAAGCTAATTAATATTTTTTATTGTCGAATGAACAGGCCTTAAATTATTGTAAGGGCGTTGTCTACCCCTTTGTTTATTAGGAGTCGTGATAAAATACTACTATAATAATCAAGTTCTACTAGATACGTTAAAGTATCAATCCGAAAATCTCTTATTAAACTATTGATTCCCGGCACCTACTATTATGTTTCTATTTATTTCATTATCGGTCGTGTATTACAAAATGTGAATTAACGATATATAGAATATTTTAAATAGATTATTATATAAAATAAAATATGTGAATAGAACATATATAGTCATCTTTTAAAACGTTTTTATAATAGAGTTTTTAATTTTTGAGTATACATTATGCTCACAAATGCATTTGTTTTTATGTTATTAAATTTTTTATGTTAAGTTATTACAACTTCTTCAATTTGTCTGTGCAAAATTTACCCGAAGTATCAACAGGGGGGTTTTCTACAACCGGCGAAAAACATGTTGAACAGCCTTAGTCATAGTCGATTGCGTGTGACTGATAACCTCATGACCTCTAGCGGTCGAGTATGTAGTTGCGCTATATTAACTCGGTTTTTTTTCTCCTGAGTCTTTGTTGGTTTATAATACACTTGTCCACGCAGGACTCATGTCTTTGCCATAATGAAGCTCTCAAGTTTAATTGCAATAACAGACCCTTGTTCTTTTTTTTGGATTTCTGATCTCAAGTCATATTTAGTTGTACATGTAGTGTTTGCTTATATTTTACAATTAAGTATATTCATACAACATATCCGTTTTAATCACTGAAATCTTTGAGTAAGCTGAAAGTGAGATTTTCGGCCTTTTTATTTAAAAAAGGGTGTAGTACTGAGACTACTAGATTTGTATAAATATAGGCCAAAATATTCACTGAAATTCGACAATAAGTCTACTTGTCTTAGTGATGTCAGCATTTCTCGTAGGTCATCTAACCATTTTTCATAAAAAAAAAGAATAATGCCAGCGAGAGACAGATAATTAATAAATGATAAGAAACTTATTGATTGTCTTATATTTCCTTTTTTTTCATTTTCTCATAACTGAAAAATATATGTTAAGGACGGGCCTGATCTTGCCATTATGTATAGAGAACTTAGGGTCGCAGTGGATGGTTCGAATCTTTTGTGAAGTTGTCGAGTGTTTATGAGAGCGAATGAAATACTGCTATATGTCAATCGAAAAATGCTTACACTCTTTGCGAAATTTCTGCCGATTATAATTAAAATTAGATTGTCATGCGATTTTATAACAAAACCGTTTGGTTCTTGGAGATGAACTGCTCTTTTCGCAATCTTTTCGTGTGTAACAATTAAGCCTAGTATTTTTCTTCTTACAATTCCTTATAACACAGATCGTATTAGTTTCCTATTGGGCATGAAACCTTTACAATTACACTAGTTTTTGGTGGGTCTTGTTTACTTCTAACAAGTTTTCTTACCTGCATTAATAACATTTTAAAACTTTACTATATACACAAACATTTTTTACTGCAGTTGCACAGTCTTTTCTTTATTAAACATTTAAAACTCTTTTTTTCTTTTTTTTTTCTTTTTAAAAACAAACCTTTTTGAAACCAGTCCAACAAAAAAACTCAAAACAATTATTGCCGTTTAAATAACTAGGATCAGTTTTTAATACCCGTTGATACATAATGATATGTTCAACTTGTCAGCGTACGACCATCTTTGTTTCTAGAATTTTGCTTCGTAAGTAAACATTAATCAAACTGCGTGTCAAACGGATTGTATTCTATTTAAAGTTTTTCTCTCCATTGTTAATAGAGCCAGAATGTTTTATGATATTTGAGGAAAAATTTTACTACCAATTCATTCCAAATTCGGTTTTATTACAGAATAAACAAGATACTTATTCTTAGAATGTTTCATATTAGTAAATACTCGTAACTTTCTTTGGTTAGGCTTGACGCTTAAACTGCGGTACGATTTCAAATAAACAGGGTAGTTGAACTTTGCCGAATGTTTTCTCATAATTCGCGAGTAACAAATTAATTAAAAATACCATTTTCATAATTTGTTTGCCTTTCGAGTTCTTTCCGTCACCAGTTTTTCGCGTTGTTGGCATAATTTGTTTGTGTTTGCCGCTGTTTTGGCAAAACTTCCGGCATTCATATTTTCTTGCGTACCGCCAAGAATAATAACACTGATACGGTATATTAAGTGAGTGATCATCAATTTAAAGTAAAACTAGTCATATATTTTTTGACACAAAAATCTATTTCTGCCATAATTGTTGTTTTTCCATACCTCTAAAGAGAGTTCATGTCACCTACATGGAAAGTCCGAAAAAAAATAATGAGCTGATTACGGATATTAATTTGGTGTCAATAATATTTTGAATAAAATCATTTATTAAATTTTAAAAGTAATGCACTTGTTAATTTATTTGAGAATTAATTAAGTTTTTTCAGATTATCATACGTTATTTTTTTGCTTAACAATGATTTGTCTTTTTATTTATTTCTAAACACTTAATTTTTCAGTAAGAAATATTATTTAATTTAACCATTTATTTTAATTTCTTTCGATACAAAAATTATTATTGTCAATTTAGTTTGATACTTATGTTAGATATTAGATGACGGTTAGTAACGCGTGTCCAGTGAACACGGTAGGAAATTTCAATTTTTAATGAGTCTTATGTTGAAGTATCGTTTTGTTAAGAGACGCTGTGTCCTTATGTAACGGTAGGAATTTTTAAATCAATAAATATTTTATCTATGTAAATATTTGTTAAACGCACAGTGTCCTGTAACTGTAGTTGTAAATATTAATCGCATCCATTAAATAAGTAAAACAAATTGTGAAAACATCAATTTTTATATTTTATTACAAATTTGTGCCGCCTAGTTTGAACAAAACTCGGGTCAGAACAAATATACTACTGCCCCCTGGCGCCAGTTTTTACCTTTTTATAAAATTAGCGACTGCGGGCACAAACAGACAATAAAATTCAGTTTCACCGATAGATATCTGGAGAAAAAATGTGTGTATTTTGCCCGCTTTATGCCCCTTTCAAAAAACAGCTCTTTAGTTTTCCCGCTTGTGTTCAGAATTAGTTTGTTAATGAATTTTTGGTCAGTGATGATATGGTTTTGAAAGCCTTGATATTCAAAGATAATGCTATGTGTCGATGTCCATGAAGAACATCTTCCTTCACAACCCATAGTCAAGAATCCATATTTTAATGATCCTCGTTGGTTTGTACGTCATGATACAAATTCGATTTTAAAGGCATAATTTTCGATATGCGATTAGACAGTCCTAATTTCATTGTCCCGAAATTTTTATGTCGAAAAAACTTGGTAATAGAAGCTTGCTAAAATTTGAATATTCATATTACAGCTCTGAGTTTCTCTGTTTTTCCGTGGATTAGAAAGCCAAAACTTGCCTATCTTGCTATAGATACTAATATTTGGCTGTCTAACTAATTTTTTGTTAAAACGTCTCAAAATGGGTGTTTTTGAAAATACTTTGTTTTCTTCGATTAATTTCGCAAATTTTGCTCAAAGCAGTTAGTTAAAAAAAGCACTTTTAGGAAATCGTTTTTGCCGGAACTTAATAAAGTTGGTTTTTTGATATTTGTTTCGGGTACTTAATGCGACGCGCTCAAAGTTTGGGAACCTTAAAAAACTGAAATAAATATTTTCAAAAAAATTTTTTATTAAAATTTTGTTTTTCAGATTTATTATCCCTAGTTCTTTGCAAACAAATGCAAATTCTCTTTGAGATCGTATTCAATCAATAAAATGAGATTTATATCAACATTTTGTTGAATCTGATAAAAAATTTTCGAAAAATAATTTTTTTATTGTGATCTTCAAGATCAAATTCACAGTCAAATTGTGCAACAAAAATTAGATTCAACGAATCATAAGAAGATACAGTGAGTTGAATGATAATAATATTAAGAAAAAGTCAGAAATTTTTGAAATTTTTTTGTTCGAAAAATATTTTTTTTTTATTTTTACATACCAGATTGAATTCACAGGCAAAATGTGCAAGCAAAATCAAATTCAACGGATTATTACTTTCAAAGATACAGTAAAGTAAATGAAAATAATACTTCGTAAAAATACGAAATGTATGAAATTTTTTTATACCGAAAATTTTTTT
>SCLH01001581.1:75661-90536 GCA_004367855.1 Oikopleura vanhoeffeni | reverse complement strand
GGAGAAAATAAAAAATCGTTCCTTCAAATCAAGCAAGCCTTGTATCGAAAATCGCAACCCTGTCTTAACGTGATCTTTACATTGCTCTTCGGTAAACTTTCATTTGTATTTTTAGCAGATTGAAAAATTTCAAGGATTACTTCAAGAAGGCCTCCAATAAACATCGTCAATTTGTTTTTCTGGCCACCCCATTTTTTATTTAACGGCTCGCAAAAAATTGCCAATCTTTCATATCCCTCTATCAACACTTTTGCTAAATATCCCGCTAACTGATTAGCAACGTAGGTGTTTTCTAAGTAGTAGGGCGAGAATTTACCATGGCGTGATAAAGTAATAAAGATATACACTATTTGCTGTGATGCAATTTTATATTACACGTTTCCAATGTTCCTCTTTAATTTTGGCATCTACCTATTTTTTATACGTCAAAGCATTCTCATTGCGATTATTTTTCAATCTTTTTTCCATTCTGCAATAACCAGCGTCCAGCTGGTTGCAAATAAGAATTATTTTTGCTGGTAAAAAAATAAAAGAAACATAAAAATAATTCCAATTTGAGTGACATTGTGCGTTGTCCCAAAACCATAATGATTTTCCTCTTCGTTTGGACTTCTCATGTTTTTTTTGAAACGGAGAAGCCGCTCGTACGGTTCTGTGAACCAGATTAAATTGCCAATTATACTATGGTTTTCATTAAGGACCTACCTATTAGCGTTTGATGATGAACTTAGACAATAATCTGCCGATGGATTGAGAAAACGTTTTTTAAATGATTTAAGTGCATTCTAATTTTGTCTTCTGCTGAAATTTTTTCAAAAAAATTTAATCTTAAATTTCCAGCAAGTCTCATTTCGTGTTTTGTAAATTCTGTTGATCAAAAATCTCTTCAATCATAGTACTCGGATAAGATCTGCTTCGCACGACGCATTACATTGACATAAATGTGTTGCTATGTGGCCTCTAAACATAGGTGACGGCATCTCATTGGTGGGTCTCCACATTTTCCTGCACTCCATCTTTATATTTCACGAGCATATCTTATTTCTCATTTATACGGTCACGTGAATCGTTGTCTTGACAATAACCCGTGATAAAATCAGCGCTTGCAATATGTTTTGGAGCAATCTGGAATTTTTTTTGCAAAAATAAGTACTGTAATCCTAAAAAAAACGCACAAAATAATATTTGTTGCCAGAAAAAGTGTGAGATCGTTTATCTTGGCCGACGAGGCATTACGTATGAATTCGAAAAACCGTTTTTTAAAAGTCGATCCGGTCTGCAGCACGGTACGGGCGGCTGAAAGTAAATCGTAATTTCGCCACTAGATTAAAAAATTTAACGCGTATAATTTACCTACTCTAATTAATTCTACCTTTGCTAAATTTTTTTACACATAATAACTAAAGAATTAGTAAAATCAATTTTGATGACGAATCAAGTTTTTTGAAATGAAGTTAATAAACGTTATTTATAAAGTACCGTAATGCATTAGTATACGAAGATCGACTTTTGAAGAACTTGAAGAACTGCAGGTGAAATTAAAATTTGTGAATTCTGTAGTTCAAGGTCCCACCAAAGTTTGCCTTTGATTTGTGTTTCCTATTATGTGAGAATATTTCACACCGTAAGATATGTGAGCAAAATCAAGGAGAGAAAATATTTTTTTTTTTAATTAAATCAAATATAGAAGCTAATTATACATTTAGTAAATAGACGAAAATTGATTACCAAAACGAGTTTTGGACGAGCAAATTTCACACACGAAAAGTTTTTAAGAAGAAATTTATACTATAGAGAAAACACAGGCGAAAAAATGAGCGAACTTGTTGAGAACTAGCACAGGAATTGGATGGAAAGTTTTGGAGCCTTATTCAGAGAAAATTATAATACAAATATAAGTATGAAGTATTGTTTATAATTTTATATCGATCATATAAGGGGAAAATAATTTAAACACATTTTTCTAATAAACGTTTTTGAAAGAAAAAATTATTAAATTCAGTACAAGTCGGAGGCGAGGTTTCGAAAAAATAAACCGAGAAATTTATTACAGGAAGTTTTCATTTCGCAAGAATCAAAAGTAAACATGCGGTTACATTTTTAAACAAATATAAATTTTCGACACTGAATAATTTTGCAAAAAAAGTTTTCTGGGACGAAAAACCAATATTTGTTAACAAATATTTTTAATCGAGAAAGAAAATGATCAAAATAAATTTTACTTCTAAAAATGTTCGATTTAGAAAATTCAATCTGTATGAATTGAAAGTTTTCTGAAAATATGATCACGTTGAATTATGGCAAATTTCGTTACGTTATACTTTGTAAGAAGGTCAGAAAATTATTTTTTTTCATGGTTTTTAAGTAAAATGTTGCTAGTCAACAATTTTTTTTTCGGGAGATCCGTCCAAAACATAAAACCCGTTACAAATAACCTCATGACTCCTCGAAATAAATCAGATGATCCAAAATTTGGTTAAATTGTTGGAATATACTTATCCAATGATTTAAAATAATAAGAAAATACGTTAAAACAAAGGTCGCTTTGAAAGTAATGCCCCCATAATCCACTGTATTATTCCGACGTTTCAATTTCTTATGGTAACTGAGAATTGCTTGAAAACATTGATCCTGTCATCTCCGGAATTTTGGCACAGTTGTGACCTCGATAACCGTTTCTTCTGAAAATATCCTTGAAGAATTCAAGTTGAAGGGGTCAATTGGGAAAAAAAATACGAATAACTCAAACTAAAATATACAGCAGTGTAAGCTTTTGCTACGAGGGAACTCATAGAATGTAACTGTAAATTTTTATGTTTTGCGCGCTTCAATAATCCAGCCCGCTACACAGGGATATCAACTTGCAGGATGTTATAATTTTTTCATTTCGAGCCGAAATTATAACAAACGACAGTGTTTGTTAACATTAGCTCGTTATTAGTCAACGCCTTAAAGTCGCCTTTAAAAAAATCGGCTCTATTTCATATTCAAAATCAGAACCGCGGACAACTTCTCGTCACATTTATAAACTTGCATTATTTGGAGTGACTGGTAAAACTGGTAATTATTCCTACGTTGATGCCTTGGAGAATAATCAAACACACTGGTTGGCTTGTTTCCTCAAAAAACAAATTCGACAGCGGAATAAGCCACTGTAGTCGACAACTTCAAGCCAAATTTATAAAATCAAAAGTTATCTAAATAATTTACTATTAAGGAATCCTTAATTTATAAACGACAGCTATTTGGCAACCCGATTTCATGGAGAGCTTTAAATATATTGAGAACCGTGAATTTTTGTGTTTGTTTTTTTCAAAAAACGGTACTGTAAATTTCTGAACATCAAATAAGTTAGATTTTTTTTTATATTTTAAAACCTTTTATCGGCAAAGATTTAATAATCGATAAAATGTTGAAAAGATAGCCGATATGTGTTCAAAAAAAACTTTATAACCATTAAAGAATAAAAATACCGACCAGTTTTTTTTAAATTGTCCGTATTCAAGATTAAATTAATAATCTTGAGAATGATAAATAAATCGTAACGTAGATAAATAAATAAGCATGTCTTTTTTGTGAAATTGTGATTTTTTGTTAAGCCTCAAAAAAGTGCACCGGAAATTCCTACCTCTCTAGAAATTTTCTACAATTTAAAGTTTTTTTATAAAACTTTTTTTGCAA
This sequence comes from Oikopleura vanhoeffeni, assembly GCA_004367855.1. Lineage (NCBI taxonomy): Eukaryota > Metazoa > Chordata > Appendicularia > Copelata > Oikopleuridae > Oikopleura > Oikopleura vanhoeffeni. The sequence goes on along the minus strand of SCLH01001581.1, from coordinate 86,855 downwards.
TTTTGCTTGCTATTCAGATTGATCATGCTTTGATTATGTTACACAATTAATACTAGTAGTCCCACAGATTTAGCTGGATCAAAAAATTCCTTGTACGATGTGTGACGATTGATTTGGTCGCGAACCAGAACTGTTTTCTTGAAACCAAAAATACATAGAATATTCAACAATTTGTTCTTCCGATACTGTAAAGTAAATTTTTGTTTCGGTTGATCCGATACAATCCGGTTAGGGTTAAATTTTCGTGTTGGTTGATCGATACGATCCAGAAAAAATCGATACAGATTGGAAATATCTTTTTCCCAACGGAACTCCATTGCAAAACGTTTACTATCTCTATAGCGCGTGTTCAAATCCCACTGAGTTGTTCTTACTGATTGTCTTGAGTATATTATAGGCAAGAGTGGCTTGATATTGAGACCGCTAAATTGTATCGTGTGAAATCACTCAAGCAATCACTAAGACAATCACTATACAACCAGTGATCTCGAACACGGCTATAGAGAAGTAAACGTTTTTAAGATAGAGTTTTCGTTGGGAAAAGAATAAATAAGTATCAGAAAAATCAAAACGAGAAAAACTAGGATCAATAACGGTAAACAATCTGATAGCGATCCGGTATCCGGTACAGTTACAATTTCACTGTTGAGATTTCCCTCTTTGAATCCGATCCAGTTCTCTTTAGTTTAAATTTTACCTCCTTTCGATCCGGTCCCGTTCAGTTCATATTTAACCCCAGTCCATATTATCCGGTACGATATGATGGAGAAAAATCGAACAAAAAAATAAGACCATTTCTCAATTTTGTTTCAAAAACTTAGACAGTATGTCTAAAAAAAGTGCGAAAAAAAGAATGATTCGGATCATATTACTGATAATCGTCTATAATTTGAGGAGAATTCTCCCGCAAAAAAATTAGAAATACTTTAGTGAAAAATTTGATAAACTCAAAAGTTTTCGAATTGGAAAATAATAAGATTCAGACCTCCCTAGAGAGCTCCTTGTCATACCTATAATAAGGTCGTAGGGATATTTTTAAAATACAAACAGCATGTCACATTTTTGCTTGCGATGTTAGTTTTTTGCACAGTACTGATTGACACCGATTATTCGTCGAAGAAATTTCAAATGTGATAAATACCTACGTGTTTGTAAATTCAAACCTTTTAATAAGATCGCAAGCAAAAATATTACATGCTGTATAGAAAAATATCTTGGAAAAAATGGAATATTTTATAATTAACAGCATGACTTTCAATTTTGAAATATAGTTGTTTTTTAATTGTTTAACCTCCTGATTCAAGAATAAATATGAAATCTATTTTTTTTGTTCTGAACTTGACATAATATCGTTTGTTTAAACCACAAATTGTCGTTAGTTGTCAGGAGCTTTCTCAAGGGGGGAATAAAATGATTCATATCAGCCGCCCTCTCATTGACATTATTTTAGGGAAAAGTTTGAAGGGAATTTTCCATTTTGAAATTGATTCTGAAAAATAAAAACCCCATGTTTGAAATCTCATGGTGGACCCAAACATGTATTATTCGCTACACGTAATTGAAGTAAAGGTTTCTATTTTGACGATCAAAAATACAGAAATAACTCAGTAAATACAGATAACCAAATATGTGGAGTCATAGATTCGAATGCAGGACCAACGCATTGCTAGAATTGCCTAGTTTTGACGTTAGTTTTGCTTCGCAAATTTCGGGTTAGGCTCAACTGCCGGAACCACCAAGTTTTTTGACGGGATGATTGGCTCGAAAGCGCTACACACCACTCGACCATCGTGGATGTGTTTTCAAGCCAATCATCCTGTCAGGTGAAATTTGAGAAGCAAAACTAACGTCAAAACTAGGCAATTCTAGCAATGCGATGGTCCTGCGTTCGAATCTATGACTCCACATATTTGTTATCTGTATTGACTGAGTTATTCTGTATTCTGATCTCAAAATAAAAACGTATGCATGCTATTTGAAACCCAATATTTGAAGTATGTGTAGGGTTCAGACTGAGAGAACCTCCCTGCCAAAGTTAAAAACATATAAAATATTTTTCAAAAAAGATCGAAAACCTTATAATTGTATGTCACTCTCCAGTGTCGATAAATGTACGCGTTCAAAATTTTTTGGACTTTATTTAAATCATTGCAATTATAAATTTTAAAATTTTCTTATTAAAGTAATAAGAACTGTGCTCGGAGTAAACAACTACATTATATGAATATCCACCCCGTATGCGTTCTAGAAGCCCGATTTAAATGTGTGCGATTGTGATTGACGACTTTGAGGAGCACATCTAACCAGTAACTTCCCTGCAGTAAGCATCATTTGAATCGGGCAACCCGAACGCATACGAGTTAAGATCGATATAAAAAATATTGAAAAAAAACTTAGAATTTTTTTAAATTTTTCGAATAGTTTTTTGATGCAAAGAATGAATTATAAAAAATGGCAACAGAGTCTGTTGAACAGACGGTATATCGCTAGATTGCGCCCAAGCAAAAATTGGCAATTAAATTATTTATGATAATTATAATTGTGGGTGTAGATAATTCTACAAGCTCAATAAAAATTTAAAAATTTTTGAATTGTTTATAAGCCAATCAGCACTGATTTTGAGGAGCTATCGGGCTAAACGCAGGTTTTTGAGCTTGACACTAGAATTTGACCATCGGGTTCTGAAAATTTAGACCTGCTGCTTTTTTCATCATCAATTTTTCTGAATTTTAACAAGTCATTTTTGATCTATTTTGTGACGAAAAAGTTAAATCTCCATGAAAAGCCCATAGTGTGAGAGCTAATGACTTGCAAATATTATTAAAAATTTTAAAGTTCGCTTTAATTAATCGAATACCATAGCATGTTCGATAGTTGGAATTCGAGGTCAAACTGCATTATATAAGGAAGTTTCTAACAGGAAACATATTTACATTTCCAGAAATTAGACTACAAATCTAAGCTTGAATAAATATGTCCATTTCGAAGAAACATATTTATGGATAATTCTCTAAAAACAATTTTTTTGCTTATCTCAACCGCTAGGTCCCTCACTAATTAAGGTGTGGGTGATATCGAAAATAATACCTACTCGTTGTTTTAACTTGTTTCTAATATTCTATAATCCTACACAATCTATATCGATTACGGGGCCTCCTGGGATTTTTTTGTCACTTTTTTATCAAAATTTTTTATATAATTCGGCTTTTGAAAACGATTCGATTAAGTTTTTAGATAGCTCAAACTGAGCAAAAATATCTAGTAAATAATTAAATAAAAAAATTGGTCTATGTTTTTTTCTGAGATTACTGAAATTGTTTAATTATCAGTTTTTGTTAAAAAATTAGAAACTATGGTCTGATTCTGAACATTTTTTTAATTCATTTTTTTCTTAATATTTGTGCTCAATCGGATGAGTCGTTTTCAAAAGCTGAATTATGTAAAAAAGTTGGCTAAAAAAATGGCAAAAAATGCCCAAAAGACGCCGTAATCGTTATACTATAGTAATCATGGGTTTGGTTCTGAGCGCGGGTTAGCCATAAAAGCTATTAAATAACTTCAACCTACGCAATAATATTTACCGCTCGGAACAACTTCCAAGACTAGTAATGTAGATGAGTGAAGCGTCATGTTGTAGCCAAAGCGTGGGTGCAATTGCAGAACTTCGTTGCGTGATCGCGTTTGACCCTTATTTTCACATCCTTTTATTGGTCAACGCCGTTATTTTCGGCACCATCATTGATCAAAAAGGAACGTGCAGCGAAGGGCCTAGAGATCTTTTGGCGTACTGTTTTTTTATAAATTTATGAAAAGATAAAGTTAATAAGTATGTGACGGTCATTGAATGTGATATTTATAAAGCAAATGATTTGGTAGAAGGCCTCACAAATGTCGATGTCGTTATAAGGAATGGTCTAACAATTTCTAAATATATATCCATAATTCCAAAGTGACTTTTGTTACATAATATGAGATTTCCATATTAAAGAGATTTTGAATACCATTTTTGCTTGCAGCTTTGGGGTTGATCATCGAATCGATGACATCGATATGTCAAGTTCACCGGCTTTCTGACCTCAAAAACAATTCAGATTTCCCTTTAACTCCCTAACGCATTTGAGTATTAATATCCTCCTGAGGCATGAGAGCCACTTTTATGGCTCGACTTTACACTCATAATATGAGAAAAGTAGAAGTGTTAGCGACTTAAATTAATTGTTGTCAAGTCATTGATATTAAGGATAGAATTAAATTATAATTATAACAAGACAATTAAAATGTTCAGCATTTTATTTCCGCTGTGGAAAAGTTAATTATTTTGAATTGCTACAGTTTTTCTAAATTTATGATTTAGAAAGAATTTAGTCTCGGATAAATAAAAAGTCAGTCAGAGACCTCAGAACAAAAAACTTAACAGTAAAAGATTAAGAATTAAGTTTCCTAAAAAGTGACTTCGTTAGAAATAATATCAAATTTTCGGTCTCTAATTACCATGGGTTTTACGATTTTTGCGAAAAATCGAGAAAAAAAGTAGAATAAAATATTTTTCGAACGATTTATCAAATTTTTTTTTATTTTCATTTTTCAAAAATTTATACTCTATTGGCGATTTTAACCTTGAACGTCTATTTCAATTATTTTTGTCATTTCTGGTCTTTTCATAAAAATGAAAGCCACTTTTATAGCTCTATGCCTCAGAGGGTTAACTGAACCTTTTCAATGACAAACTGAAGCGTTTCGGGTATATCATATATGATATACGGTATATGATATACCGTATATGGTATATTGATAACCATCCTTGGATTCAAAAATAATTCATGGAACATTTTGACGCTAGTTGGGCTCAAAAAACGAATATAACTAAAAATACCTTTTTTGGGCAAAAACGTAGGGACATGTTTTTTACGTCTTTTTGCAAATTCTTTGTCTTGACGAATTATACAGCATATTTTTATTTTTTAAGCGGACTTTCGAATTTTTTTTATCTTGTTCAATTTTTATGATAAAAATTTGGCTTATAATTCCAGCTCTTTGGCTCCATTATTTCGATTTTAGACCGATTTTGCTTAGAATATTTGACTTAGAAAAAATTTGAAAAACGTCCGCTCCGCCAATTTTGACAGAACTGTTTTCTTCGTTAACAAATACTTTACCAAAAAAAACATCGTACAGAAATGAGGGTCAAATTATTAAAAAATAAACTATAAGCTCTTATCTAGTTTGACTTTTAAATACTCCTTCGGATCTCACGAACTAAAATCTCTTACTCGGTTGGATGAAAGCTGGTTGTTAGAAGAGATGAACATTTCGGTTCGACATTTTGTCCCCCAAAAAGATCCGCCTCCGCTTTTGACATTAATGTCTTGGTATTCCGATGACTTGGGCAAAAATCTTGTTTGTGATGGATTATCCGCCTTTTGCGCAAAATTTATTCTTAAGGTCATTTTGGGCAGAATGTTAACAGACATGAATAATGCCATTGATGTTCTGCAAAACAGTAGGTTCGTATTTAATCTTTGTCTAGTAGACTCAAACTTATCCAAAAACCTGAATAGATCTGCTTAGAATTGGTCGATCTCTGATTTTTATCAGGTCTGATTTGCTTTTTATATTTTATGCCAATATTCTCATTCAAGCCAAATTGCAATAAAATATCTAACACTAGCTTAATACCGTTATATCGAAGATTAAACTTCGGTATGGATAGTTACTCAGCGTTATAACTGTGACGTCAGAAAAGATAGGCACCAATCAAATCACACGATTCCTAAAATAAGTTGACAATCGTGTGATTTGATCGGTCACTATCTTTTCTCACGTCACAGTTATGACGCTGAGTAAATATCCACATCGAATTTTAATCTTTCATATTACCTACATCTCAATAGGTGAACTAAAGTGTAGCTAACCGCTTTTGGTGCGTTTTGGGTGAAATAGGCATATCCGCTCAAAATGAACAACAAAAGAAATAATGCTTCTCTGCTAGTGGTCGATTTACTGGATTAAAAATACAAGATTATAAAAATATTCAGTTACAGTGGGGTCTCTCTCATTCGGACATCTATACCTAGAAAACCTCTAACTGACAAAAACAGCCTTTTTGTTTTTGAAATTGTCACTTTTTTCTTCTGGTTGCTAGACAGTCAAAATTTAAGCCAAATGATAGCAAATTTTGACTGTCTAGCTACCTGAAGAAAAAAATAACAATTCCAAAAAACTCAGGCTGTAATACAGCCGCTGTATATTTAAGGGCGTTTTTTCGAAAAAAATTGAGACCAGTGTACCCAGAATTGAATTTTGAAAAACGCCAGAAATTAAGTTTTGGTCAATTTAGAGGTGTTCCTGTTAGATAGACCACACTTTATCCCTTATTCACACTTTTGTAAATATCCCGGCTCTGATTAGGAAACGTAGTGTGTTTTTAAGTAGTAGGGCCGGGATATTTACAAAAGTGTGAATAGGGGATATGAAAAATATACATATTGAGCTTTTAATATTTTTTATTTTACTTCTTAGAGCCAGAATTATATATAAAATGTTTAAATTGCTCGTTTTTTATCTAGGCAGCGCATGTTTTCTTGACCGGATTATCAAAGTGCGCAAAAAATAACCACGCAAGGTATAAACTTTTGTTTATAGTTGAAAAATTGGCCCAAAAAATTGATTTTAATTTTTATACTTCAGTGATATCACTTGGAATACAGTGCATGCTCCTTTAATGCAAAGCGGTGAAAGATTAAAGAAAACGATACATTTTGAAGATGGTGATAGGATACAATCTGTAATTGACGAATATCCATTTTATAAAACGGAATACCACACAATGCGTTTTGCTGACGTCGCTCGTCTACTCCTAGATATTGTCGAAGATAAAGTCGTTTTAGAGCCAAATAAAAAACTTGCAATTTCGTATCGTTAAGGGGTGCAAAACGCGAATTTAAAAATTGCTTTTCAAAAATCTGCTTTGCTTTGCTATACCAAATACCGCCTTGTTATGCGACTCGATAGTTGTTTTTGCATATATGTATGAAAAGATTTAGCCTTTTTATTTTTGCGCTATTTCATAATCTGGTCGAGTAGACAAGGTAAAACAATCGAGCAATTTAAACCAAAATTTTTGGATATTTGTACAATTTTTGCTCTAGATCATAAAATTACTATTGAAAAAAAATGATCAAACCCAACTGAACATGGATCATTTGAGAGCATGTAATTGTATATATATTGTCTGGCAGACAGGATTATAAGAGCGCGCAAAAAAACTAAGACTGTATGAGAAAAGTATAATAAATATCTGAAGGTGGTTCGAAAAATTTTTGACGGCCCTTGTAGATTAATTGTTATCGATTTAAGCTAATTTGAAAAATGTAAAAATTTTTCTTAGCTTTGCTATACCGAATACCGCGGTATACCGCCGGAGTTTTTTTTTGCGCGCACCTTCATAATCCAGTCGGGTAGTCAAGCACTTCAGTGGCACTCAAGTGGATTGAAAAGCGAGCAAAGTCGAGAAGGATTGAAAAGCGAGCAAAGTCGAGAAGGATTTTTAGCTCTCTATAAAATTTTTGCTCTAGATAGTAAAATTTATGAAAACCAGAAAAATTAAAATAACTAAATATTTTTAAATAAAAAAAGCAAAAATGAGTGGCTTAATTAGAATGAGGGATGAATCATTTGTAAGTCAATAATTTTGTTTCGATTTCTATCCGACTAGATTATAGAAGCGCGCAAAAAATAAAACTCAGGTTGTATGTGCAAAACAGATATAGATTTATCTGAAGATGGTTGAACCATCATGGTTCAAACAATTTTTGACAACCATCGTACAGATAACTTGTATAGATAAATTATGATCGCTTTATATTTTTTATTTATTTCACTGATGCAAAAATATGTTCAATTTTGGAAGTGAATTTTCTTAAATGACAAAAAAGTATGCGATGAAATGCAAGCTTCCATAAAATGGCATTTTTGTCATTTTTCATCCTCATCATCAATTTTTACCTGTCTTTTGCTAATAGCATAAATAATAATAATTTCCATAATGGAAAGGGATAGGAAAGGGCAAAAGCCATCTTTTGAAAGCCTGGTCTTGGGACTGCGATTTTCTCCTCGCAAAATGTATTTTTAGTCATAATTTTTTATGTGGATAAAAAATATTAAAATTTTTCGATTTTTTTTAAATTCTCTTCTCCAATTGTGTCTTTGAAGGTTCTATATTTCCTTTGATAAAATTTGCTTTGGTGACTCGGAGGGGTGCGCAATGTGAATTTGAGAATATGACATAGCACCTGTCTCGGGATCTTTATGGATATATGATTACAAGTTTATTAAACATAACTTGAAATATAAAAATTATATTCTACATCGTACTGGAAAGCGTAAATCTTTCAATCAAACCACCTCGATCACCCCTTAAAATATTTTCTCAGTTAATAATTAAACTGCAGTTAGTGTTTCTAACCATATCTTTTATTAAACCGGGCCGTAATATTCTAACCCATGTTAGGAGGATATCATAACTTTTTCCCAACTTAAGTTCATCTTAAAAATGCTTGTTATCTCTATAGCCTATATCGCATGTTCGGATCCAAATAATGTTGTCTAAGTGATTGTCTTGAATATGATTTAAGGCAAGGGTGCTTGATATTGGGACCGCCAAAGTTTATCTGTGTTAATCACTCAAGCAATCACTAAGACAATCCATAACACAATACTAGTGGGATTCGAACACACGCTATAGAGATAACAAGCATTTTTAAGATGGATTTAGGTTGGGAAAATGATATACTGTATAGTTGTCTAGGCTTGGAGTAGTTTTTTGTGCAGAGTACACAAGTTTTTATGTTATCATCACCAAAAAAACTATAGGAGACATCGAGAAATGTTTTTTTTGCATTAAAGAAACAACTTAAAAGACAAAATTCGGAAATTGTATTAATTTAATTTGACACCGGATAAAAGTGAAAAGACGAAAATACTGACAATGCAATAAAGCGAAACATTTATAATTTTTATTTTTATAAATTAAAATACAGTATGTAAAAAAATTGTTCGAGACCAACAAAGGAAATTTCTCTGGATCAAAACCTATAATTGGCAGGAGAATTACTTTCAATCCAGAGGAAATTGGAGCTTTTGGTCTCGAACAATTTTTTTACATACTGTAATTTTTGGCAGATTTGAATCTGGGAAGCCCAATAAATTTTTTATTTCAAAATCGGCAAGTTTTCAAGCATTTTCCATATAAATTTATTATTCCCTTTTCAAATTATTTTAAAAAATTTCAACAATGAGTTTTTATAGGTTCCAGATTAATGTAAAAACTAATTTCTCGATATCTCTCATAAATTTGTGATGGTGAGTCACCACTGGTGACCACATCAAGACTTGTGCGCTCTAACCGAAAAAATACAGCCAGAGCTTTCTTGTTTACCGCAATTTTTGTTTCGCAAACATAATCGTCGCTGATTGGTCAATATCTTGAATAAGAGTACCTGATTGGTTTATTTTTGCGAACTAAAACAAATCTGAAAAACTCATACTGTACCTTAACAAATGCCTATGGAACAGTTGTTAAAATAATATCGACCGGTTTTAATAAATGGAAGAAGATTCCGAGAAACCTAATATTTCTTCTATTCTCAAAAAGTGAAAAATAAAATATAAGGTAGGTGTCTCGAGACCTTCTTCCATAAATAAATTCCCGATGCCTGATCTGCTAAAGATGTTCTGTAAGGGACTTTTAATGGAACAATTTGCACCCATTTAAAAGGTTCACTTCATTTTGAACTTCTATTCTGGATAAAAATCAAATAGTAAAATTTTCTATACTTTCTGTTGCTAATAAATGAGACAAAACAAATTAAAAATTGCATTTTTGAATTTTTTGCTTCTGACTAACCACTCAGTTCCAATCGGCACTTTTTTAGTTACAGTCCCTGACTTCTTATGCAATTTAATGCCATTTATTCCCCAGGGTTGTTCTGATTTTCAAAAGCTCAAAAATCCCGTGTTGAAGCAAAAATTAATCCCCAGGGATTTTCTGATTTTCAAAAGCTTAAAAATTCTGAGTTTAGGCAAAAATTTCGCAATCTCAGCATATGGTTTCGTTGTAAAAATTATCTCAACAGATACAATATGTGATATATTATATTTCCCGTAATCATGTTTTACCTGACTTTTGCCTAAATTTTGTGCTTGGGCGAATAATTTGATACGAAAGCCTCAGGAGTACCTTTAGTATGATCGAAATTCGAGGGCAATTCCTAGAGCTTTACGCCTTTTTTCAAAAACCAAGCTAAAAGTAGTTAAAATGATTAGGAGAGATTGTTTTGTAAATTTTCGTTTTCGCTTCTTTGACACTTACGACAAACAAAATTGAAATTTTTTGAAAATTGAGTTAAAAATTAGTTAACATTTAATTGCTAAGCATTCTGAATTAACGAATTACTATAGTATTTGAAAAATATTTTGTTCAGAAGTAAATGAACCGAAAAATTCTAAAAAAGCAACGCCCGTAATATAAGAACCAAATATCCAAAACAAATTCACTAATTTTTTTGAGTCCCAGCAAAATTCTTTAAAATGTGTCAGAATGACAAAAATCTAGGGTCATGTTTTTTGGAGGTTTTAAGTCACTTGAGCCAATATATCGGCTCTGTGCTAAGAAGGGTTAAAGCTTAGATTTTGGTAAAAGTTTCAATTGAAGAATATAAAACGTTTTTTATTATGTTATAATTTTTATTGAAATGATAAGTGTAGTATAGTATGTACAGAAAATATAAAGAATAAAATTAAAAATTAACATAAAATAAATTTTTATATTTTTACTATCCAAGTGCTTGAGACATATCTTTTTTCGCACCTTTTAAATTGATGTTTGAATAAATGATCATAGCATTCGTATTTTCTATGACAAAGCTGGCATTCAAAAGGCAACTTTTTTGTCTTCACTTTCAAATTTCGAGCTTTTCTTGGCAAAATCACGATTCGACCGTTCTTTCGAGAGCAAAAATCTTTGTGAGTTTCAACTTCTTTCCAGGTTTTGAAAGTTAATTTACAATTCACGCACTTTTTCTTGTGTTTGTTAACATGGATAGTAAATGCATATCTCGAGGAAAAAGTTTTGGAGCAAATTCTGCATCTGAAGAGATAATTGTGACGTTGTTCGAATGGAATATCACTTTCTGTT